>CM033475.1:72677485-72974292 GCA_019447015.1 Hymenochirus boettgeri | reverse complement strand
GTGTATATATAAAGGTCAGTGTGTTCTGTTGGGCATGGTATTTTATATATACAGGTCAGCGTGTGCGGTTGGACATGGTATTTTTATATACAGGTAAGTGAGTTCTGTTGGACATGTTGTGTTAAATATTCAGGTGAGTTTTTGCTCTTGAATATGGCATTTTATATTTTCAGGTCAGTGTGTGCTGGACATGGTATTTTATATGTACAGGTCAGTGTTTGCTGTTGGATGTGGCATTTTATATATATGCAGGTCAGTGTGTGCTGCTGGACATGGCGTTTTATATATAAAGGTCAGTGTGTGCTGTTGGACATTGTATTTTATATGACCTGTATATATAATATACCATGTCTAACAGAACACACTGACCTGTATATATAAAATACCATGTCTAACAGAAACACACTGACCTGTTATATAAAATACCATGTCTAACAGAACACACTGACCTGTATATATAAAATACCATGTCTAACAGAACACACTGACCTGTATATATAAAATACCATGTCTAACAGAACACACTGACCTGTATATATAAAATACCATGTCTAACAGAACACACTGACCTGTATATATAAAATACAATGTCTAACAGAACACACTGACTTGTATATATTAAATAACATGTCCAAAAGCACACACTGACCGGTATATATAAAATAACATGTCCACCAGAACACACTGACCTGTATATATCAAATACCATGTCTAACAGAACACACTGACCTGTATATATAAAATACCATGTCCAACAGAACACACTGACCTGTATATATAAAATACCATGTCTAACAGAATACACTGACCTGTAAATATCAAATACCATGTCTAACAGAACACACGACCTGTATATATACAATACCATGTCCAACAGCACATGCTGACCTTTATATATAAAATACCGTGCCCAACAGAACACACTGGCCGGTATATATAAAATACAATGTCCAACAGCACACACTGACCTTTATATATAAAACGCCATGTCCAGCAGCACACACTGACCTGCATACATATAAAATGCCACATCCAACAGCAAACACTGACCTGTACATATAAAATATCATGTCCAGCACCACTGACTGTATATATACATACCAGTCCAACAGCACATGCTGACCTTTATATATAAAATACCGGGCCCAACAAACACCACTGGCCGGTATATATAAATACAATGTCCAACACGCACACACTGACCTTTATATATAAACGCCATGTCCAGCAGCACACACTGACCTGCATATATATAAATGCCACATCCACAGCAACAACACTGACCTGTACATATAAAATACCATGTCCCACACACTGACCGATGAAAATATAAAATGCCTATTCAAGAGCAAAAACTCACCTAAATTTTAACAACAACATGTCCAACAGAACTCACTTACCTGTATAAATACCATGTCCAACGCACACGCTGACCTGTATATATAAAATACCATGCCCACAGAACACCCTACCTTTATATACACAATACCATGTGCAACAGCACACACTGACCTGTATATTTAAATTCCATGTCCAAAAGAACTCATTGAGCTGTAAATATAACTATATATGTCCAACAGCACACGCTAACCTGTATGTATAAAATACCATGCCCAACAGAACACACTGACCTTTATATATACACAATACCATGTGCAACAGCACACACTGACCTGTATATTTAAAATTCCATGTCCAAAAAGAACTCCCTGAGCTGTAAATATAACATATATATGTCAACAGCACACGCTAACCTGTATGTATAATACCATACCCACAGCACAACTGACCTGTTATATAAAATACCATGTCCAGCAAACACACTAACCTATATTTATGAAATGCTATGTCACCAACAGCCCACACTGACCTGTATGTATAAAATACAATGTCCAACAGTACACACTGACCTGTATATACAAAATACCATGTCCACATGACCTGTATATATAAATGCCATGTCCAACAGCACACACTGACCTGTGTAATAAAATACCATGTCCAACAGAACATACTGACCTGTATATATAAAATACCACGTCCAACACTGAACTGTATATATAAATGCCATGTCCAACAGCACACACTGACCTGTGTATATAAAATACCATGTCCAACATCACACCTGACCTGATATATAAAATACCATGTCCAACAGAACACACTAACCTGTATATATAAAATCCATGTCTAATAGAACACACTGATCTGTATATATCAAATACCATGTCCAACAGACACACTAACCTTTATATATAAAATACCATGTCACCAGAACACACTGACCTGTATATTAAAATACCATGTCTAACAGACACACTAACCTGTATATAAAAAACCATGTCTAACAGAACACCTGACCTGTATATGTAAATACCATTTCTAAACGAACCACTGACTACCTGTATATAAATACCATGCTAACAGAACACCACTGACCTGTATATGTAAAATCCATGTCTAACAGAACACACTGACCTGTATATATCAAATACCATGTCTAACAGAACACACGACCTGTATATATAAATACCATGTCTAACAGAACACACTAACCTGTAATATAAATACCATGTCTAACAGAACCACTGACCTGTATATGTAAAATACCATGTCTAACAGAACACATGACCTGTATATATAAAATACAATGTCTAACAGAACACACTGACCTGTAAATATAAATACCATGTCTAACACACACGCTAACCTGTATATATAAAATACCATGTCCACCAGAACACACTGACCTGTATATGTAAAATACCATGTCTAACAGACACACTGACCTGTATATTCAATACCATGTCTAACGAACACACTGACCTGTATATATAAAATACCATGTCTAACAGAACACACTAACCTGTATATATAAATACCATGTCTAACAGAACACACTGACCTGTATATGTAAAATACCATGTCTAACAGAAACACACTGACCTGTATATATAAAATACAATGTCTAACAGAACACACTGACCTGTAAATATAAATACCATGTCTAAACAGCACACGCTAACCTGTATATATAAAATACCATGTCCACCAAACACACTGACCTGTATATATTAATACCATGTCTACAGAACACACTGACCTGTATATAAAATACCATGTCTAACAGAACACACTGACCTGTATATATAAAATACAATGTCTAACAGAACACACTGACCTGTATATATAAAATACCATGTCCAACAGACACCACTAACCTGTATATATAAAATCCATGTCTAATAGAACACACTGATCTGTATATATCAAATACCATGTCCAACAGACACACTAACCTGTATATATAATACCATGTCCACCAGAACACACTGACCTGTATATATATAAATACCATGTCTAACAGAACACACACCTGTATATATAAATAATACTGTCTAACAGAACACACTGACCTGTATATGTAAAATACCATGTCTAACAGAACCACTGACCTGTATATATAAATACCATGTCAACAGAACACACTGACCTGTATATATAAAATACCATGTCTAACAGAACACACTGACCTGTATATGTAAAATACCATGTCTAACAGAACACACTGACCTTATATATCAATACCATGTCTAACAGAACACACTGACCTGTATATATAAAATACCATGTCTAACAGAACACACTAACCTGTATATATAAAATACCATGTCTAACAGAACACACTGACCTGTATATGTAAAATACCATGTCTAACAGAACACACTGACCTGTATATATAAAATACAATGTCTAACAGAACACACTGACCTGTAAATATAAAATACCATGTCTAACAGCACACGCTAACCTGTATATATAAAATACCATGTCCACCAGAACACACTGACCTGTATATGTAAAATACCATGTCTAACAGAACACACTGACCTGTATATATCAAATACCATGTCTAACAGAACACACTGACCTGTATATATAAAATACCATGTCTAACAGAACACACTAACCTGTATATATAAAATACCATGTCTAACAGAACACACTGACCTGTATATGTAAAATACCATGTCTAACAGAACACACTGACCTGTATATATAAAATACAATGTCTAACAGAACACACTGACCTGTAAATATAAAATACCATGTCTAACAGCACACGCTAACCTGTATATATAAAATACCATGTCCACCAGAACACACTGACCTGTATATATAAAATACCATGTCTAACAGAACACACTGACCTGTATATATAAAATACCATGTCTAACAGAACACACGACCTGTATATAAATACAATGTCTACAGACCACTGACCTGTATATATAAAATGCCATGTCCACCAGACACACTGACCTGTATATATAAAATACCATGTCTAATAGAACACACGATCTGTATATATCAAATACCATGTCCAACAGAACACACTGACCTGTATATAAAATACCATGTCCAACAGAACGCCATGACCTGTATATATAAAATACCATGTCTAACAGAACGCATGACCTGGATATATAAAATACCATGTCTAACAGAACGCAATGACCTGTATATAGAAAATACCATGTCTAACAGAAACCACTGACCTGTATATATAAAATACCATGTCTAACAGAACCACACTGACCTGTATATATAAAATACCATGTCTAACAGAACACACTGACCTGTATATAAAATACCATGTCCACAGAACACACTGACCTGTATATATAAAATACCATGTCCAACAGACGCAATGACCTGTATATATAAAAACCATGTCTAACAGAACCACACTGACCTGTATATATAAAATACCATGTCTAACAGAACACACTGACCTGTATATATAAAATACCATGTCTAACAGAACACACTGACCTGTATATATAAAATACCATGTCTAACAGAACGCAATGACCTGTATATATAAATACCATGTCTAACAGAACACACTGACCTGTATATATAAAATACCATGTCTAACAGAACACACTGACCGTAAATAAAATACCATGTCTAACAGAACACACTGACCTGTATATAAAATACCATCTACAGAACACACTGACCTGTATATATAAAATACCATGTCTAACAGAACACACGACCTGTATATATAAAATACCATGTCTAACGAAACACTGACCTGTATATATAAAATACCATGTCTAACAGAACACACTGACCTGTATATATAAAATACCATGTCTAACAGAACGCAATGACCTGTAATATAAAATACATGTCTAACGAACACACTGACTGTATATATAAAATACCATGTCTAACAGAACACACTGACCTGTATATATAAATACCATGTCTAACAGAACACACTGACCTGTATATATAAAATACCATGTCTAACAGAACACACTGACCTGTAAATATAAAATACCATCTACAGAACACACTGACCTGTATATATTAAATAACATGTCCAAAAGCACACACTGACCAGTATATATAAAATACCATGTCCACCAGAACACACTGACCTGTATATATAAAATACCATGTCTAACAGAACACACTGACCTGTATATATAAAATACCATGTCTAACAGAACACACTGACCTGTAAATAAAAATACCATGTCTAACAGAACACCACTGACCTGTATATATTAATAACATGTCCAAAAGCAACACTGACCTATATATAATAAATACCATGTCCACCAGAACACACCTGACTGTATATATAAAATACCATGTCTAATAGAACACACTGACCTGTATATATAAATACAATGTCTAACAGAACACACTGACCTGTATATATAAAATACCATGTCTAACAGAACACACTGACCTGTATATAAAATACCATGTCCACCAGAACACACTGACCTGTATATATCAAATACCATGTCTAACAGAACACACTGCCCTGTATATATAAAATACAATGTCTAACAGAACACACTGACCTGTATATATAAAATACCATGTCTAACAGAACACACTGACCTGTATATATAAAATACCATGTCTAACAGAACACACTGACCTGTATATATCAAATACCATGTCAACAGAACACACTGATCTGTATATATAAAATACCATGTCTAACAGAACACACTGACCTGTAAAATATAATACCATGTCTAACAGCACACACTGACCTGTATATATAATAACATGTCCAAAAGCACACACTGCCAGTATATATAAATACCATGTCCACAGAACACACTGACCTGTATATATAAAATACCATGTCTAATAGAACACACTGACCTGTATATATAAATACCTGTCTAACAGAACACACTGACCTGTATATATAAAATACCATGTCCAACAGAACACACTAACCTGTATATATAAAATACCATGTCTAACAGAACACACTGACCTGTATATATAAAATACCATGTCTAAAAACAACAACTGACCTGTATATCTACCATGTCCAACTCAGACCTGTATATATAAAATACCATGTCTAACAGAACACACGACCTGTATATATAAAATACCATGTCTAATAGAACACACTGACCTGTATATATAAAATACAATGTCTAACAGAACACACTGACCTGTAATATAAAATACCATGTCTAACAGACCACTGACCTGTATATAAAATACCATGTCCACCAAACACACTGACCTGTATATATCAATACCATGTCTAACAGAACACACTGACCTGTATATATAAAATACAATTCTAACAGAACACACTGACCTGTATATATAAAATACCATGTCTAACAGAACACACTGACCTGTATATTAAAATACCATGTCCAACAGAACACACTGACCTGTATATATAAAATACCATGTCTAACAGAACACACTGACCTGTAAATATAAAATACCATGTCTAACACACACACTGACCTGTATATATTAAATAACATGTCCAAAAGCACACACTGACCAGTTATATAAAAATACCATGTCCACCAGAATACACTGACCTGTATATATAAATACCATGTCTAATAGAAACACCTGACCTGTATATATCAAATACCATGTCTAACAGAACACACTGACCTGTATATATAAAATACCATGTCCAACAGAACACACTAACTGTATATATAAAATACCATGTCTAACAGAACACATGACCTGTATATATAAAATACCATGTCTAACAGAAACACACTGACCTGTATATCTACCATGTCCAACTCAGACCTGTATATAAAATACCATGTCTAACAGCACACACTGACTGTATATATTAAATAACATGTCTAAAAGCACACACTGACCTGTATATATAAAATACCATGTCTAACAGAACACACGACTCGGGTATATATAAAATACCATGTCCAACAGAACACACTATCCTGTATATATAAATACCATGTCCAACAGCACACACTGACCTGTATATATAAATGCATGTCAACAGCACACCTGATCTGTGATATAAATTACTATGTCAAACACAGCACACAGTCCTGTTTATATAAAATACCATGTCCAATATTCACACTATTGTTTGGGTAAACACCCTTAAACATTCTATCTTTGTTTTTGCACAGTGAATAGTGTGAGTAGTGTGATCCTCTTACTTTACTTACTTACAAACTTTGGGCCAAAGCCAGTATCAGTATGCTAGTTTGGAGAACACTGTTTAAGGCAAAATGTGCCATTTTTCTTTTAACATGTACTGTAGTAGTTACGTATAATGCTAAACACAATTATTTATAAGCATGGAAGAAACCTAGCTGTATTTGTAGGACATAAATTATAGGTCCTCACCCCTGAGTTTACAGTACATCAGCGGTTTTACTTACCTAATGTACAATACAATGTAGGTTCGTTCCAGCCCATTCTTTATCCAGGATCTGACCAAGGGGAAGACATGCTTTTTGCAGAAAACATCTTCCCATTGGTGTTGTCGTACGAATGGACAGACCAGTGAGGATTAATTTTAAATTAATTTAAATTTAAAATTGAGGATGGGTGTGGTGAGTAAACGGTAGTTCTCCTTTACCAATTAAAATAAGCATTTAGTCAAACATTTCTGCCCAAAATTTTTTATTGCCAGAGTCTAATAATCTACATGTCTATTTAAAGGGTATCTTCACTGGTAAAACCCCCTTTTTTTGAAGAATGGGAGGTAAAGAAGCTGTGTCTTACCTCCCATTCTTCAATAAACCTTCAGGAGCCGGGAACGAAGAAGAAACTTACTGGTCATTCGCTCCCCGCCGCGGAGTCTGACAGACTCTGTACTCTATGCGCGTGCACATTGCATTTGCGCATAGACTTCTAAGTCCGTTGGGACCTGTCAGATGAAGGAGCAGAGGAGCAAGTGACCAGTAAGTTCCTTCCTTCGTTTTTTTGAAGAACAAGATGTAAGACATAGCTCCTTTACCTCCCATTCTTCATAGAAACTGAATAGAAAAAAGGGGGTTTTACCAGTGAAGATACCCTTTAAATTGCATACAACATTGTATCCAATATTATAATTTGTACTTTCAGACAGCAGGGCCCTAACTAACCTTACTAACCTAACTTAACCTACCAAACTCTATCTAAAGCTCGCAGTGCAAAGGGGAGGGGGGATATTTATTGCGGCAATTATAATTGTGCCATGGGATGGGGGTATTTGTATCTGGTGTGCCAGGGGGTATGTGCCCTCTGTGCCAACTATAACTGTGCCACCCAGTTATAGTTTGCACAGCACATACCCCCCTGGCAGTGGCATACATTATAAATGATTGCTGGCTGCTTACTACTCCAGAAGTCCTGCACCAACCTGCAGAGTGCAGCAGGCCCATCAGGGAGATTAAATGGGGGACTCGGAATGAGTGTGCTGCCCCTGCCTCATTAGGCGGCCTGTATAGAATTAAACAGACTAATAGAGTTATTTTGAGGGCCAATAACTCTGCACTCCATCTTACACGGAATTACCTTCTTCATTTACCCTGGAACACTAAGGACTGACATTAAGTATTATCTTCACTTTTCATTCAACTTTACTGTTGCTATGTTGTGTTTGTGTTTGTACTGTTTTGTTATATTAAACGATGTTCGAATCGTTAGCTGAATCTCTGATTTCTCTAAATAGGAACTAAGGAACTCTGCCTCTGAGACGCTAGGTTTTTACCGGTATATTATATTCTATGTATTCTGTTATATTCCTTCCTGTACGTGGTAGCGAATTAACCGTCATTATTAGTTTTATTGTACAGCTGTGCATGCTGGGTAGGTTGGTGTACCTTTTAAACACCTGGTGCAGATTCCGATGGTTTAGGGTAATATATAAGTGATAAGCAAATCTCGGTCGGGTTTTGACAGGGAGCTAAGTGTGCTCGGAGCGCCCCTGGGATGAGGGTTGTAGTGTAGCCGTCACATATAGGATATCCAGGGATCTTGTGTATTGTACAAACTATAATTATGCAGTTTTTGCTTATATTGAGATTACTTACATATGTGAACACTTACATAAAATTTCCACTTACATACTAATAATCTGCAAACTAGGCACAGATAGTTTAATAATTTTTGCCATTAAAATTATAGACATTCTACGTTTTGGGTTTTTTTGGGTTTTGTTTACAAAAATGGCATTTGGTCACAGAACATATTTTATTGTGTGATTTGCTGCTTGTTATGAAAAAGCAATGTTGTTGAAAGCAAATTTACTTTTTACTTCCAGTTCTTCAGCTGTGATGAAAATTCACTGTAAACACAGCTGGACCTTATTCGTGCGTCAATAAACAAGAAGATAAATGACTGTAATGAAATATCAGGTGCATTAGAAAGTAAATACCTGTTGATAAAACTTTTTGTCAGCAGAGGTAAAAACCACACAGACAAAGTAAAGCCAATAACATAGATGACCTGGAATGCAGCACACATGGAGTATCACACACTGCAGCGCATTGTGAAAATCCTGCATGCGCTGCTGTGTGTGATAGTGGGACCTGAAAATTTGGTGAAAATTCAGGTTAATGCTGTGAAGTAGATAAGTGAAACTAAAATATTTCCTATTCCAGATCACGTCTCACTGATTGTAATTTATCACTGATCAGGACAAATTGTTCCTCCATGTGTTCCCAGCCTTATGTAAAATAGCCTATCACTGTTTTTGTGTTTTTAGCAAAATATATGTTATAGTGTAAAAAAAGCTAGCCATACACAAAGCAATCGCAATTCCCTACCTACTCAGACGATCTTACGTAGATTCCAGGCTCTGGAAAATGTGGTTGACAGAAAATTTTTCGCCTTGCCCAAACATAATCATCCTCGATATCATGATCAGCATATCGAAAGGACCTTATCTGCTACATATTTTCATTTTGAAAATATGAAGACATACTGATAGGCTGTATGTGTCAATAATCAAATAAATATGCTTAGATTGTAAGTGCTTCGGGGCAGGGCCTGATGTGAATGTATACATGTATTTGTAAAGTGCTACGGAAGATGTTGGCGCTATATAAATCCTCAATAATAATAATAATAATCATTTTGAATTCTAACAATACCATAACCATTTCAATTATTAATGTATACTACTTTCTTCCTGATTCCCATGGTCCTTTGCTGTGTAGTGATGTAAGCCTCAATTAAGTCTATGTGGATTGTGCCAAACACCAGATTTGACTTATAGGGAGGTGCATCCCGAAACATAGATGCTTTGAAAGAGTAGGAGGAGCAGCACCAACATAACATCAATTATTAAGCAGCTAATAATATTTTACGGTTAAGAACATAGCAGTTTAGATTATTATTACTTGAGATCACCTGAACTTAATGTATTATTAGACTTTCATTCTCCTAAAGGGAAGTTCAGTGCAAAAACATATACTTTTTCAGAAAAAAGAGCAGTCATTATTTTCATCCCAGTGACCTTAATCTGCCAATTCAGCATTTTATCTGTGTAATAAATAAAAGCAACTGAAATACTGACTTCCTGTTTGCAGGACCCCTGTAAAGACCATTATGGTTGCTCTTGACCAAGTGCCTGGGTTAATTCAGTTGCTCAGTAGAAATCTGAGCATCTTGACCCATCCAACAGCCAATCAGTAGAAATTACTGTTAGGAACATTCCAAGGAAGTGGTGCATCCTCGGAAGAAGAAGGACCCTAGAACCTGAAATGGCAGCTCACTAATTTAACAGCAGGGAACAGCAAAGGTATGATATCAACTGATTTTCGAAATGGGAGGAGAATATGTAGAATAACTAAGAAGCATTACACAAACTAACAATTTAACAAATATTGATCATTTCCACTGAACTGTCCTTTAAATAACTATTGATATGTGTTTTTATTAATCTACACAATTAGATTATTTTAATCATTACCACGCTGAGAATAAATGGCAATATCTTTTTTATTAAACTTAAACTATGTTAGAAAACAGCAGAATGCAGACTCCAAAAGAAACAACATAAAGTCTACTACATACATCTATTTTCTGGCATGTAGTGCTCTTTTATATTAAACTTTCAAACTGAAGTGCAAATGCAAACACAAAAAATCATCCTGTGTTAAGAGAAAGGATGCACAGACAAAATATGTTTGTGTTCTTTGTGGAAAAAACAATGCCCCCCACAGCATACACTGAACACTTCAGGGGTAGTGAGTGACATCAAGCTTAGTTGCAGCAACAGATTATTGTCCGCTGTGCAAGTGAGCTGACTTACCAGCTGGTGTGTCGTGTCACTAGGGCTAATGAGAAATGTAAATATATATATATAGAGAGCCTGGGGTTGGAAAAAATAAAATGTGGTTATAAAGTTAGGGGTAAATACCATTACTAGGTTATAATAAAAAGACAGAGAAACTCGGATAAGGATCACTGCCAACACAAAGTGGGTCCTGCACTTTGCAACTAATGGAACATTGTAGACCACCTATCCACAATAATCCACAAATAATATAAAAGGGACCACACACAATATGTAAAATATATAGGAATGTTCCTTAAAATATTTTATTAAATATACATATCATAAAAAAAAACTGCTATAATAAACATATGTCAGCTCCCTCTGCAACAATTATGATACTTACACTCTAATATAAAGTGATAGTGCACTGGATAAAAATATCAAAAAGTCTATGAATACGATGAAAGACCAGCAATACCCAAACTGTAAATACAATGTCCGATGCAGCTTGGCGGTACTAAAATGAAGTTCAATAGGTAATGCAGAGATACCTGATCAGACGGCAAGCTAGCACAAAAAAATGCACGTCTCCCTCCCACCTCAGACTGATTGGACTTGGAAGGAATGTCCCCCACCAACTATTTTGGAAGGAGCTGAATAGATGTCACCTTTTCACCACCGAATAACCTCCAGAATCCGATACAGCAACAGAAAGTAACCCAGCCCGGTCGGTGGGGTTCATTTGAAAGGAGACGCTAACTTTCTGTTGCTATACATTGGTACCTATTTCACTTAACCTGACATACAGTAAACTGTAGTAGAGAATTGTACCGTGTTAGCCATTGATGAATGTGAAGACTTGGATCCAGATATCAAAAAGTGTACAGATGTCTGACCATGTAACCACATAGAGGCAAACATTCTTACTGAAAACAACGCACACACAATTATATGTATGGAAAACCATTCTTTAAAATGAACATAAAGAATAACATCCCTCTTACCATATTTCATCTTTATTTCACATGCACCTACTTGTCAGATTACATAGAAAATAACGTAACCTTTCTTTGACAAGGCTCCTAATGAGACTCCTAAAACACAATTTGCCTCAAGTACTGTCACATCATACACCTGGATCATTATAATCTTTAACAGTCAAAATATTCTGTCTCCCAGCTTTACTCTTTCTTTCTTCTACAATATTTTGCTCTCTTGATGCTAAGCTTAGCTGGTGATCTAAAACAGGTTAGAACTGTCTAAAATCTATTTTACTGTCTTGGAAAAAATATATATGTGACCATGTTAATGGAAACAGTCATGTCTAACCATACCATATACTATATTTTTATGTAACAAAGCTACAGAGGCAATAAAATTGTGCGTTTGCCTAGAGCTTAAGAGAACTTGAGTCTCTATACAAGTGCCCTCTGTTACAAAAAGCACACCTCTAGCTTTAAAATGACTCCCGGATCCTGCTTCTAGCTGCAGTCTATCCAAACTAACAGCAGTATAAATAGTGGAATTTTCTACTAGGTTTGGACATCATAAACATGATTATATCCTTCGCTGGGAAAGAGCATCATCAGCCTCATCAGCCCCAATACCCCCACACTTTCTTTTCATTTTTAAAGCTAGGAAGCCTTAAAATAATAATTCTCTCCCTATAGGCAGTTCTGTAACTAGCTTAAAAATATAGCTTTTTTTGGGGGTGGGACTTTTTTACAGCTCACAATGTGTCTTTCACAGAGACTCAGAGAGACTGGCTGTCTGAGAAGTGTAACTTACAAGTCTTTAACTTAAGATCTAGAGGTATCTTTTCTCATATATTTCAAACAAGCCTAAATGATTTCTTTAGCTTCCCTGGATCATAAGTTTTAGACTTGTAGTTACCCTTTAATGACAGGAGTAGGGGTGGGTTTTGGTTTGTTTTAACCCGGTTCCCATTTGAAACTGCCATTTTGAAGTTAAGCAGAGCTTTTTGAAACATTTGGAAACTGAAACTTTTCATCAGTAGAATATTAGATGGGTTTATCGATTATTTGATGTTGAGTTTTCGATATCAAATATCAATATCAAACCAATATGTTAGCACAGAAAATGATTAGAACTTTTATTTTTTTTAGCTTTATTGACTTCTATTATTGGGTTTGTTTTCGAATTTTCAAAACTTTTTGAAAATTCAAAATCAGATTTTGGAACAAAACTAACCAGTTTCAAACATCTCAGGGCAAAGTTAGTGATGACAAACTATTTACTGAGTTGAGTTGAATTTTGATTCCGACAGCTATTGAAAATCTGAATATCCAATTCAATCGCAATATTCAATTTTCAATAGGAATTTTCACATTTTGTAGGATTTTCTATTTTCAATGAGGATTTTCACTTTCTAATATTCAGTTTTCAATATTTCAATGACATTTTTTGAAAAATCCTAGTCTCTGCTCCATTACTAAAAAAATTATCATCAATCTTATTTCCACATGGACAGAATTTTCCCCGGTTTTAACTGCTAAAGACCCGCCCTTCTATGTTACTGACTATGGTCTGGTATTGGGAGAAATTGTAATATTTCCCAATAACTATTAATTAATATAAATTTCTGAACTGAATGCAGTATCTCCTAATAGCAGCCCAAACTTCTAGTTTATTCTAGAGGTATACCATATTCACATTGTACCCATTCTCCTCTGCAGATGGGGTTGACCACTGGTCACTAGTGATGGCCAAACTTCCTGAAGTTCGGATAGTTTCCAAACCTCTGAACTTCAGTGAAAGTTCGGAAACACACCAGGTACATGTTTGTCGTCATTTACTTAACTAGCACTTAGTTTATTATTGGTTTTCTGGCAAAATCTTATGTTTCAAATGGATTGTTAGTACAGATGAACCCAGTTTTGCAACTAATCTGATTTTCATTGAAAATCAGCAGATCTGGCGAAATTTTTAAAATATGAAAGTTGGAACCGGTGGTTGAAAACGCGTATATCGTGGTTGAAAATTGCAGTTGAAGGTGAAATCCTCCCTAAATAGTCAGAAATTGCAGTTGAAAATGTGAAAAATGTTGTTTCAATTGAGTTCAATTTGGATTTTCAAAATTTCAAAACGTTCTGCGGAACAGCTGGCAGAACAAAACTCATGTTCGTTCATCTCTATTGGTGAGTAACCTTGCAACAAATAATAATAATAAGTTTACCCGTCTCAAAATAAATATTTTTAAATTAATTTTCTGCCTAATAACGACCCAAAGTTTTTACATTTACAGCTTTCTCTTCCACATCTATTTGTACCCATCCTGCTTGGCAGCTGGATGGCCTTTGTATGTTAACCCCCTCACAATTTGGAGCTGATTATTGGTCACAGGACATGTTCCAACTAGTTGAGGATGGAAAGAAGACAGAACAAATCCAATATTTAAACTTGTTAATAATTCAGGTGCTTGTTGGGTGTGATTGACTCAACAAGTTGTGCTTTTATGCTTAAAGAAATATTCCCCGCTTTATTATTTTCTTAAAAAGCCAAATTACTGTTCTATTTGTTCTTCTTCTTCTCATCTTCTTTTTCCCTTTTATTCTTACGTTTTTTTGACTGTATCTCCTTCCACAGTATTCAAGCAAGAGACATGAAATTCAGTACAGACCTATAAGACCATAAGAGAAGCTAATGAATTTTCAGAAGCGTTACCATGTTATCAGCGCATTTCAGGCCATTTTTTCTCATAAGTCTACCGTATAAAGGGTACAATCCTTAAATGGTTTGAAGTGCTTCAAAACTGTTAAAACGCAAACATAGCCCCAGCCCCCACACAGACACAGGTTCACACACCTATTGCCCCACCTGCCATTTCCAGGCAGTCATTTAAAGGGTAACTATAGTCAAAAACAAAATCTTGATCAAAAAAAGTAAGTTTTATGTCATACATGCAAATATATTCCCTTCAACACACACCTACTGATCTACTTTTCTATTTCGGTGGCAGACCTACTTAAAGGTAACTATACAGTAGTCAAAAATTTTTTTGGATCATCATCAAAATAATAACTATAGGGTAGCTATAGTCAAAAAACAAAATCTTCATCAAAAAAAGTAAGTTTATGGACATAACTGCAAATATAACTCTCCAACACACACCTACTGACTACCCTTCCATTTTGGTGGCAGACCTTATTAAAGGATAACAATAGTCAAAACACAAATTTTGATTAATCATCAAAAAACTTAGTTTTATGGTCATACATGCAAATATAAACCCTTCAACACACACCATACTATGGCAGCCATCTTAACTATAGTAAAATATCAGTTCATCTATCAAAATAGTTTTATAGTCATAAACACAAAACATACCCCTTACACTACTGACACAGGTACGCACAACTACTAATACACCCACCATTTTGTTTCAATGGCAAATATAACACAATAATCTAAATGTATGTGTTTAATCATAATGGATTATGAAATTCAAAGGTCCACTCAGGGGCGTAGCTACTAGGGGTGCAGGGGTGCAACCGCACCAGGGACCTTGGCCAAGAAGGCCCCATTTTGTGTCTTAGTTTCCAAAACTTCTAGTCTGTGTGCAAGCTGTTTTACCAGTTGTCTGTGTACAAAGCATTTTTACCATTATCTGTGTGCCAAGCATTTAACCAGTGCCTGGTGTTTGCAGTGCCAGTCTCCTAAACAGTTTATCAGTGTCTGCATGCCAAGCATTTAACCAGTCATTGTGCAACTATTTTACCAGTGGTTATATACAAAGCATTTTACCAATGATTATTTGGTTTGCAGTGCTGATTTTTTGTTTGAGGCGTGTTGGGGGGCCCATGCCAAATTTTGTATCAGGGCCCATAGTCTGTAGCTACGCCACTGGGTCCACTTTCATTAGCGTAGCAAGATTGTTGCATTTTGAAACCTGCAACACAGACACACATATCAGCTTTCAAAATGCAGCCAACTCCAACTTAATTTAAAATTATTAAATAATTTTTATGGTTTCTTATGGTCCTTTAAAATCTCTATAATACCTTAATTTTGCTAAATAAAAACTTATTTACACAAACTGATCAAATAGATACTTATATGGAAAAATAATTAATCTTAAAAATTCTAGCAATCATTTTTCTTCCTGTAATACTTACACAGAAGTTAGTTTACTTTGCTGTTAAATGTAATTTTTAATTCTCTTTTTTTTAACTGCTTAGTTGAAGTACAACATCAGATGTCAGATTTGTTGACTGTATGAGACCAGAGAGGGTTAGAGGGGAAAAGGGTGTGGCTATAGGCAATGTCACTCTAATGATGTCAGTAGTTTCATGCTCTGGCTGGGATCACTATAATGATCTCTGAGTACACGGCCTCCCTCCCTTTTCCACTCTCTTTTTCTCCACCTCTACTCTTTATTTTTTCCTTTCTATATGGCTGGGGCTTCTCCTGATAGGCACAATCATCATAAGGGTCCAAAAAGGCTGTATCCCAGACTGAGTAAAGTTTCTCCCCCACCCTCCAGAGTGTGCCTCTCCTGATCTGACAGTGCAGAGCTCCAACAGAAGCAGAGCAGATTGTTAAACGCCTGGCTAGCTTCACAAAATCCTGCAAGATCTTTTTCTCTCTTTCTGTTTGCACAGCTTAACACAGCAAAGAAAAAGTCCACTAGGTTCACACAAAGCTTATGATCACCTCCTGGATATCTTATTCTGAGCTGTCTGTCTAGGAAGTTTATGCATTTTTTCCCCAAATTACATCCAATGGATTTATTGCCTATGTGGGATTTTGCTTGTTTTTTAGTTGTTCCTGCTGGATGACTGTGGATTCAGTTACTTCCAAAGGTATGAATTCATGAAAGGAAGGATTTGCTTCTTTCATTTATTCAGTCAGTAAACATGTTTTTTCTTTCCTCATTAAATTCTTAAAGAAGAATTAGATACTAATCTTTATTCGGCATTGGAATGTTGTCATTCTGGCAGTGTTTGATGTTTTAAATGTGAGACTTTTCCTGTGATGTTGAAGATTTGTGTGTGTTGGTGAATGAGTTATGTCCTCAATGGATTGGCACAGGATCACTTAACCGGCAATGGTCTCTGATTCCGCCCTTTCATTAAGATAGCCCTGCTCCAGTTTCTGGTTGAGAGACGTTTCCCATGTAGATTTTGTTATGTTTCACAGTAACAGTAAATCCAATGTTAAATGACAATAGTGTGTGAATGTTTATAGAAGTATGGGTGTGTTTTTCTTGGGATTAAGCACAGAGCTATTAAGTAATGACCAGCCAGAAATCATCTATTTCTTACTATGTCATATGTATTGCACTTGATTTGAAAGTTGTCATTAACTTTAAAGTTATAACACAAGTGTTTCCTCAGCAAAGGGACAATAGATATCAAGCACTTAGTGTGTATGTAGTAGATATAGACAAGTGCAGATGTCATTTATTTCTTACATTCAGCTGGTAGACTTGAGGAGGTTATTGAATAACTGGAATAGCTGGGAATGTACTGTGTGATCAATGTGTGTCTTTGCAATGTTGCAGTGTAATGCTACTGTGGCAGATTGTGTAAAAATAGAAATAAAATGTAAAATGCAAAACAAGGAAAGCAGTGTTTGTATGTTGCATATGTGAAAAATAAAATTTAAAACACACTCTAAACATCTAAAGATATCTATTTATCCCTTGTAGAATCCATCGCTGAGAAGCTAAATGAATATGGTGTAATTGTCCCATTCAGTACAGATCGCCAGGGGCATTATATTTCACATGTGGTATCAGCAGCAGGAAACAGCAGAGGTGGTTTGACCTCAAACAACCCTGGCCAGAGTCAGAGGGTTGCCCGCAGTGTGCCCGAATCAGATCATAGGAACTTGTACTACAATGTTACTGTCTTTGGCAAGCAGCTGCATCTGCGTCTCAAGCCTAACAGACATCTGGTATCTTATGGGGCCACAGTTGAGTGGCAGGAGGATTTCCAAAGGGTTTCTCAGGGATCACTCCATGCGGGGTGTGTGTATACAGGAGACATCACCGATATGCCAGGAGGAACTGTGGCTATCAGCAACTGTGATGGACTGGTATGTAAAGTTGATAAAATAACAATTGCTGCCCATTCCTAGATTCTCTAATGGTTTGACAAAATGTGGTTGTGTGGACTTGAAAAAGCTCAGAGGGTCAAACATTTTGATAATTTAATTATGGTAATGTAATTTATTTATTTATTTTAAAAAAACATTGTTGTTTAAATAATATTGTTGACTTTTTTTTATTGATTTCTAGTATTAAGGTTTTTAGTAGAGGCATTGACTTAAATGTCTAAATAAAATCCTTCAATACATAAAACTCAAGCAGTGAGAGGCAGACATGCATTGTTCACACGGTGTGTTTTTACAGAGGCAACTAAAACATTACAGTAGGATCTAACCAACTGGAGCCTTGAAGCAGGATGTGACTCATTTTATGGCCCCATCCTGCCAATAGTGACAGAAGTGGCTTGCTGTTATGTGGGTTATCATTTTTTGGTGTGCAACAGTCAACACTACAGGTGGTTTTCACTATATTTCATCAAATGAACCTATTGCAATTTTTTTTCATTAAACAAAATATTCGATATTTATTTGATTTATGTAAATTGTAAGCAAATGGTCATATCAATTACCAACATGATGTTCTGCACAAACAAAAGAAACCACGTTTAAACATCTGATGGTAACCCTTTGCATGGCACATTTCAAGTAACTCCTATTAAATACCACAATTGTCTCCAACCCCTGTCAACTCTTCACATGCCAAAATATACACAGTCATCTTGTGTAGGTTTTTCTAGTAATACCAGAGTTATAATGTCTAATTGCTGTGTACTATATGTGTAAAGTTAACCGGCCGGCTCTAAATAGATGTCTAGTGTTCTTGAAATTACTCCTGTCTTCTGGCATTCCATACGCACATCTCTTGGCAGTATCCCCTTGTAATACGTTAAAGGGATTTTTTTTCTCATTCACAAGTGGAATCCAATAAGCTGTATTTTAGATAGTAGCAGAAGAAATAAAATAGAATGTCTGCATTCCTTGTAGTCAGATTTGTTGTTTGGTTAAATGATTCCAAGACAGAGTATTTTGTTTTGGCAACAGACAGCTGCACTGACATTCTACAGAGAAAACACATAGAAGATGTGTGAATGTCCACAGCCTTTTATTTTGTCCCGTATATGCAAATTAGCCATGTGTCATTTTTCTACTTTTGAATGCTTCTAGTGCCATAGAAAGAGCTGACTATCCTTTACCCAGATGTAGCCATTGTTTGCACATGCAATTAATATAATTATTTAGAGCAAATCAATACAATTATTTGGATGAAATACATGTATCTATTTTTTCCATTTTTATTATTATTATGCAATAATGACAGAGCTTCAATGTTTTGCACTGAGCTGGAGCCAGACAAAGTTTTACTAATAAAGAGATTGTTTGTTTGGATAAACCTCTGGGAGAGGTGTGTCTATATGATCCTACCGATTGGATGACCTGTTGGCAGACCTATTGGCAAATGTCAACTCACTTCCCTTCCTGTGAATGAACAATTTATTCACAATCAGATTCAGGAATACTGATCAGAGTTACTTCAGTAGATGCTGCTAGAATCCAGACTTCACAAATAGAAGTTTCTCCCTGTGTATAGTGTAATATAGATCAAATTCTAATATGCCAGGAATTGATAGTATAATGCAAATACAAACTGACACGTACATGACCATTTAAGGGGAAGAGTGTCATTACTTTCACTAAAACCGTTAAATGCACGATTGTAGGGTGTAATTTCTAGTGCTATTTATTGCACCCAAGCTCATTAAAGGGCTCGTTCACACTAGGAATGGACAAAAACGCAACTTAAAAATGCAGTGTGTTTATTGATTTTTTATTATCTTTTTTGTATACCTTGCTACCATTTGCATGTACGTTGTTATCCATTGTTATCCTTTTACCACATTTTCATGCATTTTAGTAATGCGTTGCAGCAGTGCATTTATAAACGGACTGGATTGGAACTGTACGATATTATGAAATCCTATGGGTTTTACTGTCTGTTCTTTTTTTTAAAATGGATACAAACTGATGTAGTGTGATCGAGCCCTAAGCGAGTTCAAGTTTCAAAATATCTTCAAGGAGGCCCCCCGAAATTGTAGGCAGGACCCCATGCCCCCCACGACGTCATCTTTTTTAAACATCTGATCGCAAGTACGAAGGAAACTTACGTGTGATCAGCTGTAAGTAGTGGAAGATTGGGTCCGTCTTTTAAACAGCTGATTGGGCATATATTCATTCATCGAGATCTGCTGTTTAAATATGGCGGCGAGAGGTGAGCTTGTGGTGGGCCCTGCAAGCACCCCTGCTAATAAAAATCTATTGGCATAGAATGTGCTGTTAAGGAAAACAAAGTTTGGTGTCTGATCCCATCTGACAAATGCAGTGAATTTTTACTCTTTAAGGCTGTATAACACCATGAAATTTTTCGTCGCAATTGACTAATAGTTTAGTGTATCAGTCAATGGGGCAGAAAAAAATTGCATGCTTTGGGGCGGCCCATAACCGACTTTCAATCGTTCGTTTGAATCGGACTAATGGGCGATCAGGCACATCAGAAAACCACAGACGATTGTGCGGTCCTCTATGGGTGGCTACCTTTGCTGTGACCTTAAAGGGCAAGTCCATCCCCAAATGAAAACTTACATACAGTAAATCACCCCACAAACTCTAAACGTTGATAGTTTGAAACCTGAAATATAAAGGTTTAACCTTAAATCCTGCACAATGTCCTGTTTCCCTGTTTTGCTTCCTGGTTTTTCCAGTTAGCAACTGTCAGTTATGGATATGACAGTTGACATCACAGCCAATGACTGAATGCTAATCCCCTAGCTGCCTCTTCTGAGCATGCCAGGATCAGTACAGGCTCAGTACAGGTTTCTAAATTGCTCGTTTTCCATGAGGCATCCAAGCATAGCAGGCATACAGTAATGAATTCATTAGGACAAACTATGATATATCAAAATATTTTAAAGAGGCCATTCTTTCTAAAAGATTTTATTATGAGGGTGGAGTTGTCCTTTAAGTCTTTCCTCTTCTAACAACCGGGTAGAAGCTGGCGACCGGTTGTTCAGTAAGGGATCCCATGGTGTGTATTCAGCTAAAGTGTGTGCCCTGAATTTTGTAGAATGACAGGTTTTATTCAACAGGCAATAAAACTGTTCCTAGCTGTTCCAACTCACCCCCTCCCATTACAAGACCTAGGATGGTATTTATAAAATATATAATTTTCATTAGGCCCTAAACCACTAGGACCTCACCCTTGGTTTAACACTGGTAAACTTACTTGAAAGTTGCATTCACAAGAGGTGAGCTTACCTGAAATTCATATAATTATGTGTGACTTTGTAGAATTACATGTATATTAAGTATTTTACTGTTGGTGACTTGTGTGTATATTTTAAGAGTCCAGTACGTGGAATCTTTGACATCATAAGGATTCTGTACATTGCTTGGTTGCGGCAAAATATCTGATGCAGCTGCTTTTGCCGTGACTGACAGTCCTTGGCCCTGGCCAACTGGTCAGAAGTTTGGAACGAGCCAAATGGTCGTAGGGATGCATTTTTTTAAAGCAGTTTCCTGTACTACATGTTCAGGAAATGTAGTTTTGAGTGAACTTGGCCTTTATAAGTGGAGCAATGGATACTGATTATGTAGAGTTTTGCAAGGCATGTTAAATTATGCTTAATACATGGGCTTCTTTCTTTAACCCTATATCAGCCACTAATTCGGTCTCTTTAGGAACAGTAAAAGCAAACAAACATTTATGTGGTTGAGATCAAACAACCTGAACACAATTCTAACATTTTGTATTATGGATGAAAACAAAACAATAAATAATATCTAATATTTATAAAGGTATTGTTAGAACTTCCTCTCTCTCTGTTTATATGTCGGTGTGTTAAAAACCTACCAACATAGACCCTCTGGAACCTTAGATAGTATAATACTTACCTGCATTGTAACGATATTCGTGTTAGGAGCTTCGTTCAGGTTAATTGTACAGTATATATTCACTCAGTGGCCATGTATTCAGATTTATTATGGTGCTCATTGTTCAGATTGTTCAATAATAAAGAAACTGAGCCTACCATTTTTTTAAGGTAACTGTGGTCTCTAATTTTTTCAAACAAGTTAGGCTGGGTACACACCAGAAGATATTTTTGGCTGATACCAGGAGAAAATATCTCTGGTATGGGACGGGTCCGCGACCGACCTCGATCGTCCGCTCGTCCGAATTTGCCGCGACCGACGGACTTTGTTGCGGTCGATCACTCCATGTTACCCAGCCTTAGGGTTATATAAAGACTTCTGTTGTACCTTTAAATGAACCCTTATCTCAGGTCTAGGTAAAATTTGTAAGAAGTTATTGCATGCTCGGAAGAGGCAACTTATGGTGGCCATAAATGCATACATCTGGGGGAAAAAATCAAACTTTCTGATAGAAAAAGTTTATGTTAATTTGACTGACAGTTGCTTACTGGAAGTTCCAGAAAGCAAAAAGAGGAGCATTTCAGGTTTGTCTTTTATGTCTCGCTTACTTACTATTGCATTTTCTTAAAGTTTTTCATTTGAGGGCTGGACTTGTCCTTTAAGTGGGCTTTCTCTCCCTGGAGCGGAGGGTAGGAGAGCAGAAAGTAAGGGGATTTCACTCACCAACTGCAAGCTGGAAATTGTAAAATGCGCAATATAATTTCTCACAGGCTGCAGCCAGAGATATTGATCCAGGGACATTTTAAAGGAAAAACTGCAGGCTTCATTTAACCCTAACTTTAGAGACCACAGTTACACTTTAATGATTTTATTCTTTTAGTTTCCTTTATATCTAATGTATTAAATATGAATTGTAGAAAGCATTGCTGATTCTTACAGGGATATTAAGTAGCTAATGTATCTCTCCCTGGATGAAACACACGAGCAGGTTGGGGCCCACAAGGATATATAAGATAGGGCCCACCATAAAGTATTAAGATGCCCACTCAAAATTTCTCTATCCTTTCTTAAACATTAAAGTCTCTGACTCATTCCACCTTACTGCTTATTTATTGACATTTCTCACAGTGTCTTTGGGCCATATTTATAAACCCCGCATGGTGTGTGCTGTTGGACATTGTATTTTATATATACCGGCCAGTGTGTTTTGTTGGGCACGGTATTTTATATATAAAGGTCAGCATGTGCTGTTGGACATGGTATTGTATATATACAGGTCAGTGTGTGCTGGACATGATATTTTATATGTACAGGTCAGTGTTTGCTGTTGGATGTGGCATTTTATATGTATGCAGGTCAGTGTGTGCTGCTGGACATGGCATTTTATATATAAAGGTCAGTGTGTGCTGTTGGACATTGTATTTTATAATATACAGGTCAGTGTGTGTCTGTTAGACATGGTATTTGATATAGACGGTCAGTGTGTCTGTTAGCATGGTATTTTTTTACATTACAGGTCAGTGTGTTCTGGTGGACATGGTATTTTATATATACAGTGTTAGCGTGTGCTGTTAGCATGGTATTTTATTATTTACACAGGTCAGTGTGTTCTGTTAGACTTGTATTTTATATATACAGGTCCAGTGTGTTCTGTTAGACATGGTATTTTACATAACAGGTCAGTGTGTTCTTTTAGACATGGTATTTTATATATACAGTGTTAGGTGTGTTCTGTTAGACATGGTATTTTATATATACAGGTCAGTGTGTTTCTGTTAGACATGGTATTTGATATATACAGGTCAGTGTGTTCTGTTGACATGGTATTTTACATATACAGGTCAGTGTGTTCTGTAGACATGGTTTTATATATACAGGTCAGTGTGTTCGTTAGACATGGTATTTATATATACAGGTCAGTGTGTTCTGTGGACATGGTATTTTACATATACAGGTCAGTGTGTTTCTGTTAAGATCTGGTATTTATATATACAGGTTAGTGTGTTCTGTTAGACATGGTATTTATAATATACAGGTCGTGTGTTCTGGGTGGACATGGTATTTTATATATACAGGTTAGTGTGTTCGTTGGACATGGTATTGATATATACAGATCAGTGTGTTTCTATAACTGGTATTTTATATATACAGGTTAGTGTGTTCTGTTGGACATTGGTATTTTATATATCACAGGTCAGTGTGTTCTGTTAGACATTGTATTTTATATATACAGGTCAGTGTGTTTCTGTTAGACATGGTATTTTATATATCAGGTCGTGGTTTCTGTTGACATGGTATTTATATATACAGGTCAGTGTGTTCTGGGTGGACATGGTATTTTATTATACAGTTAGCGTGTGCTGTTAGACATGGTATTTATATTTACAGGTCAGTGTGTTTCGTTAGACATTGTATTTTATATACAGGTCAGTGTGTTTCTTAGACATGGTATTTTACATATCAGGTCAGTGTGTTCTGTTAGACATGTTATTATTTATATTACAGGTAGTGTGTTCTGTTAGACATGGTATTTTATATATACAGGTCAGTGTGTCTGTTAGACATGGTATGATATATACAGGTCAGTGTGTTTGTTAGACATGGTATTTTACATATACAGGTCAGTGTGTTCTGGTGGACATGGTATTTATATATACAGGTTAGCGTGTGCTGTTAGACATGGTATTTTATATTACAGGCAGTCATGTTATGTTCTGTTATGATTGATGTTATGTTTATATATGTGAATACAGGTCAGTGTGTTCTGTAGACATGGTATTTTATATACAGGTTAGTGTGTTCTGTTAGACATGGTATTGTTATAATACAGGTCAGTGTGTTTCTGGGGGGTTGATGTTGCACAGTCTTTAGACATGGTATTGATATACAGGTCAGTGTGTTCTGTTAGACATGGTATTTTACATATACAGGTCAGTGTGTTCTGTTAGACATGGTATTTATATTACGGTCAGTGTGTTCTGTTAGACATGGTTTTACATATACAGGTCAGTGTGTTCTGTTAGACATGGTTTTTATATATACAGGTAGTGTGTCTGTTACATGGTATTTTTTATACAGGTCAGTTGTGTTCTGGTGGACATGGTATTTTATAATACAGGTTAGTGTGTCTGTTGACATGGTATTTGATATATACAGATCAGTGTGTTCTATTAGACATGGTATTTTAATATACAGGTTAGTGTGTTCTGTTGGACATGGTGATTTTATATATACAGGTCAGTGTGTGATGTTGGAACATGGTTTTATATACACAGGTCAGTGTGTGCTGTTGGACATGGCATTTTATATATACAGTTCAGTGTGGACGTGGTATTTTATATATACGAGGTCAGTTGTTCTGTTGGACATGGTTATATATACACAGGTCAGTGTGTGCTGTTGGACATGGCATTTTATATACAGGTCAGTGTTGGACATGGTATTTTGTATATACAGGTCAGTGTGTACTGTTGGACATTGTATTTTATATCATACAGGTCAGTGTGGGCTGTTGGACATAGCATTTCATAAATATAGGTTAGTGTGTTATGCTGGACATGGTATTTTATATATACAGGTCAGTTGTGCTGTTGGGTATGGTATTTTATACATACAGGTTAGCGTGTGCTGTTGGACATATATATGTTATATTTACAGCTCAGTGAGTTCTTTTGGACATGGAATTTTAAATATACAGGTCAGTGTGTGCTGTTGCACATGGTATTGTGTATATATAGGTCAGTGTGTTCTGTTGGCATGGTTATTTTAATACATACAGGTTAGCGTGTGCTGTTGGACATATATATGTTATATTTACAGCTCAATGATTCTTTTGGACATGGAATTTTAAATATACAGGTCAGTGTGTGCTGTTGCACATGGTATTGTGTATATAAAAAGGTCGTGTTTCTGTTGGGCATGGTATTTTATATATACAGGTCAGCGTGTGCGGTTGGACATGGTATTTTATATACAGGTAAGTGAGTTCTGTTGGACATGTTGTGTTAATATTCAGGTGAGTTTTTGCTCTTGATAGGCATTTTATATTTTCAGGTCAGTGTGTGCTGGACATGGTATTTATATGTAAACAGGTCCGTGTTTTGCTGTTGGATGTTGGCACAGGTCAGTGTGTTCTATTAGACATGGTATTTTATATTTACAGGTCAGTGTGTTCTGATAGACATGGTATTTTATATATACAGGTTAGTTTGTTCTGTTGGACATGGTATTTGATATATACAGGTCAGTGTGTTCTGTTAGACATTGTATTTTATATATACAGGTCAGTGTGTTCTGTTAGACATGGTATTTTATATATACAGGTCAGTGTGTTCTGTTAGACATGGTATTTTATATATACCAGGTCAGTGTGTTTCTATTAGACATGTATTTTATATATCCAGGTCAGTGTGTTCTGTGGACATGTATTTATATATACTGGTCAGTGTGTGCTTTTGGACATGTTATTTAATATATACAGGTCAGTGTGTGCTGTTAGACATGGTATTTTTATATTTTACAGGTCAGTGTGTTCTGTTAGACATGGTATTTTATTATACAGATCATTGGTGTTCTGTTGACATGGTATTTTATATATACGGTCAGTGTGTTCTGTTAGACATGGTATTTTATATATACAGGTCAGTGTGTTCTGTTAGACATGTATTTTATATATACAGGTCAGTGTGTTTCTGTTAGACATTGTATTTTATATATACAGGCAGGTGTGTCTTTTAGACATGGTATTTTTATAAATCAGGTCAGTGTGTTTCTGGTGGACATGGTATTTTAATATAACAGTCAGTGTTTTCGGTTAGACAGGGTATTTTATATAGACAGGTCATGGTGTTCTGTTAGACATTGATTTTATATTACAGGTCAGTGTGTTCTTTGACATGGTATTTTTATATACAAGTCGTGTGTCTGGTGGACGGTATTTAATATACTGGTCAGTGTGTGCTTTTGGACATGTTATTAATATATACGGTCAGTGTGTTCTGTTAGACATGGTATTTTATTTTACAGGTCAGTGTGTTCTGTTAGACATGGTATTTTATATATACAGGTCAGTGTGTTCTGTTGGACATGGTATTTTATATACAGGTCAGTGTGTTCTGGTGGACATGGTATTTTATATATACTGGGTCAGTGTGTGCTTTTGACATGTTATTAATATATACAGGTCAGTGTGTTCTGTTAGACATGGTATTTTATATTTACAGGTCTGTGTTCTGTTAGACATGGTATTTTATATATACAGGTCAGGGTGTTCTGTTAGACATGGTATTTATATTACAGGTCAGTGTGTTTCTGTTAGACATGGTATTTTAATATACAGTCAGTGTGTTCTTAGACATGGTATTTTATATATACAGGTCATGTGGTTCTGTTAGACATGGTATTTATATATACAGGTCAGTGTGTTTCTGTTAGACATGGTATTTTATATATAACAGGTCAGTGTGTTCTTTTAGACATGGTATTTTATATATCAGTCAGTGTGTTCTGTTGACTTGGATTTTATATATACAGGTCAGTGTGTTCTGTTAGACTGGTATTTTATATATACAGGTCAGTGTGTTCTGTTAGACATGGTATTATATTATACAGGTAGTGTGTTCTGTTAGACATGGTATTTTATATTACAGGTCAGTGTGTTCTGTTAGACATGGTATTTTATATATAACAGGTCATTGGTTCTGTTACATGGTATTTTTATATACACGTCAGTGTGTTCTGTTAGACTGGTATTTTATATATACAGTCAGTTGTTCTGTTAGACATGTGATTTTATATATACAGGTCGTGTGTTCTGTTAGACATGGTATTTTTATATATACAGGTCATGGTTTCTGTTACATGGTATTTTATATATACAGGTCGTGTGTTCTGTTACATGGTATTTTATATATCCAGGTCAGTGTGTTCTGTTAGACATGGTATTTATATATACAGGTCGTGTGTTCTGTTAGACATGGTATTTATATATACATGTCAGTGTGTTCTGTTAGACATGGTATTTTATATACAGGTCATTGGTTCTGTTTTTTAGACATGGTATTTTATATATCCAGGTCATTGCGTTCTGTTAGACATGGTATTTTATATATACAGGTCGTGCGTTCTGTTGGACATGGTATTTTATATATACAGGTCTTGTGTTCTGTTGGACATGGTATTTATATATACAGTCAGTGTGTTCTTAGACAGGTATTTTATATATACGTCAGTGTGTTCTGGTGGACAATGGTATTTTATATATACAGGTCGTGTGTTCTGTTAGACATGTATTTTATATATACAGGTCAGTGTGTTCTGTTAGACATGGTATTTTATATATACAGGTCAGTGTGTTCTGTTAGACATGGATTTTATATATACAGGTCGTGTGTTCTGGGGACATGGTATTTTATATATACAGGTAGCGTGTGCTTGTTAGACATGGTATTTTATATTTACAGTCAGTGTGTTTCTGTTAGACATTGTATTTTATATATACGGTCAGTGTGTTCTGTTAGACATGGTATTTTAATATACAGGTCATGTGTTCTGTTAGACATGGTATTTTATATATACAGGTCAGTGTGTTCTGTTAGACATGGTATTTTTATTATACAGGTCAGTGTGTGTCTGTTAGACATGGTATTTGATATATACAGGTCAGTGTGTTCTGTTAGACATGTATTTTACATATACAGGTCAGTGTGTTCTGGTGGACAGGGTATTTTAATTATACAGGTTAGCGTGTCTGTTAGACATGTATTTTATATTACGGTCAGTTGTTCTGTAACAGTGTTTTTATAACAGGTCAGTGTGTTCTGTTGACATGGTATTTTAATATACAGGTCAGTGTGTTCTGTTAGACATGGTATTTTAATATATACAGGTTAGTGGTGTCTGTTAGACATGGTATTTTATATAACAGGTCAGTTGTGTTCGTTAGACATGGTATTTGATATATACAGGTCAGTGTGTTCTGTTAGACATGGTATTTTACATATACAGGTCAGTGTGTTCTGTTAACATGGTATTTTATTATACAGGTCAGTGTGTTCTGTTAGACATGTATTTTAATATACAGGTCATGTGTGTTCTGTTAGACATGGTATTTTACATATACAGGTCAGTGTGTTCTGTTAGACATGGTATTTTATATATACAGGTATGTGTTTCTGTTAGACATGGTATTTTATATATACAGTCAGTGTGTGTTCTGGGGACATGGTATTTTATATATACAGGTTAGTGTGTTCTTTGGACTGGTATTTGATATATACGATCAGTGTGTTCTATTAGACATGGTATTTTATATATACAGTTAGTGTGTTCTGTTGGACATGGTATTTTTATATATACAGGTCAGTGTTTCTGTTAGACATTGGTATTTTATATATACAGGTCAGTGTGTCTGTTAGACATGGTATTTATATATACAGGTCAGTGTGTTCTGTATACACTGGTATTAATATATACAGGTCAGTGTGTTCTGGTGGACATGGTATTTATATATACAGGTTAGCGTGTGCTGTTTAGACATGGTATTTTATATTTACAGGTCAGTGTGTCCTGTTAGACATTGTATTTTATATATACAGGTCAGTGTGTTCTGTTAGACATGGTATTTACTATACAGGTCAGTGTGTTCTGTTAGACATGGTATTTTTTATATATACAGTTAGTGTGTCTGTTAGACATGGTATTTTATATTACAGGTCAGTGTGTTCTGTTAGACATGGTATTATATATACAGGTCAGTGTGTTCTGTTAGACATGGTTTTTACATATACAGGTCAGTGTGTTCTGTGGACATGGTATTTTATATAATACAGGTTACGTGTGCTGTTAGACATGGTATTTTATTACAGGTCAGTGTGTTCTGTTAGACATTGTATTTTATTTACAGGTCGTGTGTCTGTTAGACTGGTATTTACATATACAGGTCGTGTGTTCGTTGACATGGTATTTTATATATACAGGTTAGTGTGTTCTGTTAGACATGGTATTTTATATATACAGGTCAGTGTGTTCTGTTAGACATGGTATTTTATATATACAGGTCAGTGTGTTCTGTTAGACATGGTATTTTTACATATCCAGGTTCAGTGTGTTCTGTTAGACATGTATTTTATATATACAGTCGTGTGTTCTTTAGACATGGTTTTTACATATACAGGTCTGTGTTCTGTTAGACATGGTATTTATATATACAGGTTAGTGTGTTCTGTTAGACTGGTATTTTATATATACAGGTCAGTGTGTTCTGGTGGGACATGGTATTTTATATATACAGTTGTGTGTTCTGTTGGACATGTGTTATATTAACAGATCAGTGTTTTCTATTAGACATGGTATTTTATATATACAGGTTAGTGTGTTCTGTTGGACATGGTATTTTATATATACGGTCAGTGGTTGATTTGAATGGTTTTTATCACAGGTCAGTGTGTGCTGTTGGACATGGCATTTTATATATACAGTTCAGTGTTGGACTGGTATTTTTATATACAGGTCGTATGTTCTGTTGGACATGGTATTTTATATACACAGGTCAGTGTGTGCTGTTGGACATGGCATTTTATATATACAGGTCAGTGTGTTGACATGGTATTTTGTATATACAGTCAGTGTGTACTGTTGGACATTGTATTTATACATACAGGTCAGTGTGGGCTGTTGGACATAGCATTTCATAATATATTTAGTGTGTTTGCTGGACATGGTATTTTATATATAGGCAGTTGGTGCTGTTGGGTATTGTATTTTATACATACAGTTAGCGTGTGCTGTTGGACATATATATGTTATATTACAGCTCAGTGAGTTCTTTTTGGACATGATTTTAAATATACAGGTCAGTGTGTGCTGTTGCACATGGTATTGTGTATATATAAAGGTCAGTGTGTTCTGTTGGGCATGGTATTTTATACACAGGTAGCGTGTGTCTGTTGAACATATATTGTTATATTTACAGCTCAATGAGTTCTTTTGGACATGGAATTTTAAATATACAGGTCAGTGTGTGCTGTTGCACATGGTATTGTGTATATATAAAGTCAGTGTGTTCTGTGGGCATGGTATTTTATATATACAGGTCAGCGTGTGCGTTGACATGGTATTTTTTATACGGTAAGTGATTTTCTGTTGGACATTTTTGTGTTAAATATTCAGTGAGTTTTGTGCTCTTGAATATGGCATTTTATATTTTTCAGGTCGTGTGTGCTGGACATGGTATTTTAATGTAGGTCAGTGTTTGCTGTTGGATGTGGCTTTATATATTGCAGGTCAGTGTGTGCTGCTGGACATGGCGTTTTTATATAAAGGTCAGTGTGTGCTGTTGGACATTGTATTTTATAAACCGGCCATGTGTTTTTGTTGGGCAGGTATTTTATATATAAAGGTCAGCATGTGCTGTTGGACTGGTATTGTATATATACAGGTCAGTGTGTGCTGGACATGATATTTTATATGTACAGGTCAGTGTTTGCTGTTGGATGTGGCATTTTATATGTATGCAGGTCAGTGTGTGCTGCTGGACATGGCATTTTATATATAAAGGTCAGTGTGTGCTGTTGGACATTGTATTTTATATATACCGGCCAGTGTGTTCTGTTGGGCACGGTATTTTATATATAAGGTCAGCATGTGCTGTTGGACATGGTATTGTATATATACAGGTCGTGTGTTCTGTTGACATGGTATTTGATATTTACAGGTCATTGTATTCTGTTGACATGGTATTTTATATATACAGGTCAGTGTGTTCTGTTGACATGGTATTTTATATATACAGGTCAGGTGTTTCTGTTAGACATGGTATTTGATATATACAGGTCATGTGTTTCTGGTGGACATGTTATTTATATATACGGTCAGTGTGTCTTTGGACATGTTATTTTAATTATACAAGTCAGTGTGTTCTGTTAGACATTGTATTTTATATACGTCGTTGTTTCTGTTAGACATGGTATTTTTATATACGGTCAGTGTGTTCTGTTAGACATGGTATTTTATATATACAGGTCAGTGTGTTCTGTTAGACATGGTATTTTATATATACAGGTCGTGTGTTCTGGTTAGACATGGTATTTTATATACAGGTCAGTGTGTTTCTGTTAGACATGGTATTTATATATACAGGTCAGTGTGTTCTGTTAGACATGGTAATTAATATAACGGTCAGTGTGTTCTGTTAGAATGTATTTTATATATACGGTTAGTGTGTTCTGTTGGACATGGTATTTTATATTACAGGTCAGTGTGTTCATTAGACATGGTATTTTATATATAACAGGTCAGTGTGTTCTATTAGACATGGTATTTTATATTCCAGGTCAGTGTGTTCTGATAGACATGGTATTTTATATATACAGGTTAGTTTTGTTCTGTTGGACATGGTATTTGATATATACAGGTCGTGTGTTCTGTTAGACTTGTATTTTATATATACAGGTCAGTGTGTTCTGTTAGACATGGTATTTTATATATACGGTCAGTGTGTTCTGTTAGACATGGTATTTATATATACAGTTTAGTGTGTTCTGTTAGACATGATATTTGATATATACAGTCAGTGTGTTCTTTAGACATGGTATTTATATATACAGGTCAGTGTGTTCTGGTGGACTGGTATTTTATATATCAAAGTGTGTTCTGTTGGACATGGTATTTGATATATACAGATCAGTGTGTTCTGTTAGACATGATATTTTATATTACAGGTTAGTGTGTTCTGTTGGACATGGTATTTTATATACACAGGTCAGTGTGTGCTGTAGGAACTGGCATTTATATATACAGTTCAGTGTTGGACATGGTATTTTATATATACAGGTCTATGTTCTGTTGGACATGGTATTTTATATACACAGGTCAGTGTTGCTGTTGGACATGGCATTTTATATATACAGGTCAGTGTTGGACATGGTATTTTATATATACAGATCATGTGTGCTGTTGGACATGGTATTTTGTATATACAGCTCAGTGTGTACTGTTGGACATTGTATTTTATACATACAGTCAGTGTGTGCTGCTGGACATGCATTTTATAAGCTCCCAATGTCCAGTACACACTTACCTCTAATAATAAATGGCCCCTCAAAGAGTAAAGCCACTTACTGAGTGACTAAGTCACTGTAAGCCAAGGACCATGGGCCATGCAGCGGACCCAAGGAACACTACATTCACTGAGCACACCACTCCTCCCAGGTTCATCCCACTACAGACTGTACTGCTATCCAGTCCATCAATATATCAAATGAATGGACTGTGCAATGGAATGTGCAAACGGACTCGCCAAACTTTTGTAAATTTGCAAAGAACTATTATTTACCCATTTGTGAAAAACGAACCTCTAGGCAATGTTTCAGGGAGGTCCACCCGGAACGTTGCCCTGAGGTTTATTTTTCACACATGGTTTGGTGACCGCAGCCAAAAGGAACTCCAGCAGCAAGCACACACCCCTTTCCTCCTTCTCCAGTGTTGAATGCAGTAATGCAGGAAAGAGGGACTTTATTTTACTATTGACCTTTCCTTCACTCTCCGGGCCCCTGCCAGTCACGGACCCATTCTGGAGTACCTCCTCCTCCCCCCCCCCCCCCCCGATGGCAGCCCTGGTTTAATGGTTTAAAGAGGTAGTCGTTAGGACTTTCAGTCATATTTGTAAGGCACCTTTGTGTCCATTGAACAAAACATGAAATCATACACTAAATCTGCCATAGTCCAAGGTTTACAATGATGAGGAGCATGCATACAAGTGTTTTTCAGGCTTATGTTTCTCTCTTCCAAGCATAGAGCAATCAGAGGTAGGAACTGATGACATGGTGGCTTTAAATAGCAGTCTCCCCCTGTACATAGACCAAACAAGAAGCAGGAAACATAAATATTTCTAGATGAAAACGTTTGACTGTCTGCACTAATAGAAAAAAACGCAGTCTTGTTCTAAATGTAACTTATTTTGAGTTTAAATTAGCTAGGAAGGTACAGTAACTGTTCCACTGTATTTTTCTTGGTCTTAGTTTCTTATATTTATTTTGATTGTGTTTTAACATATCTCTATAGTAAATGTATTTATAACTTTAAGGGAAGGGAATTAAGGGAAATTATGCTAACAAAACTCCTCTCCCTTAAAGGGGAACTGTGGTCTCCAATAAGTTGATAGAATTGTTTTTTAATAAATGCCAGGTTACTACCTCTAAAATGAGCCATCAACCACCTCTCTACATGCTGCACAGCTCAAGATTCCGAATTACTGATCGGAAAGTTAGTGGTTGGGAGGTTTGACTCGGCAGGGCAAATACTAGTTCTCCTTCTTCTTATCTGTGTTGGCATTGTGCTCAGTGCAGGAGAAAGCAGAAGAAACCAGGAAAGTTTGAGTTACAGTGACTGAAGAAAGAAGGAGGGCCACAGGGGTTTCAATGGGACTGAAAGGAGAGGGCCATAGGATCCCACAGGGAGGAGGAGACACAGGCAAGAGGGGCTGTCACATAGTTTTCAGAGCAAGAAGTGATCTGGTGATGCACATTTCAATCTTTAAATGTTTCACCAGGATCATACTTCTAGCTGCATCTATACAAACTTATAGCAGTATAAATGGTGGGTGTTTCAGCTAGCACTGAGAGCTGTGACATCACCAGGACATTGCTCTGCCCACCCTGCCATGCTGACATGCCCAGTTGTATTCTTCTGATGTAAGAACCAAATACACATGTATAGAGACCACAGTTACCTTATAATCCTTTAAGATTTACCCAGACCATTATTGAACTTCATTGTAGTATATCTACAATGTGCTGCTCCTGAAGGGGTTTTGCCTCTAGTCTGCCTATCTGCACTCGTTTTTTGTTTTTTGGTGTTAAGAATAATAGCACAGCAAGCTCCATTTGCCCTGAACTTATGCTATTCCCTTGCTTAATAAAGTACAAGGAGCTACTTGTGTTGTGTTGTCTGTTCGGTGGAACTGAACACTACAAGGCTTGCACATTAATGACAGATATAACATCCATAAGGTATGGCCAAAGAGTGATTATGGCTCTTGGTAAATTCCCTGAATTAAATAAAAGTATAAAACCCAAATCTGAGAGGGAATTCACAGTCTTTATACTTTCATAGTCTTCCACATACAGAGAACGCTAGGCAGGCATCCGTATCTAAGGCCTGTGAGCTCCCTTTTACTCTTTGACTACGAAAACCCTGCAGTTATTAAACGGCATATCCACACCCCAAAAAAAACTTTTGGTATTTTGTCAAGTGCCTCCCAAGACGCGATGTCTCAGCCAATCACAGGCGCTTCTGCCGTTCTGCCTCTGGTACTTGCTTCCATGCACAGAACAAGCAGAAGAAAACATAGGGAACAAAGGCTGGTAAGTAGCGTTACTAGCATATTAGAAAGGAAGAAGCTTGCAAACTCAATGCTTGGGGGCACTTGACAAAATATCAAAAGTTGTTTTTTTTGGGTGGGGTGGACTTGCCCTTTAAATCAGAATCCAAAATACCTTTATTCTGCATTAGGTTGTTATTTTATGATTGGGGTGAAAAATAAGGATGGCACTGTAAAATACTGATCATTATTTATGTGTTGGTAAAGGTGTATTTTGTGAAGCCACACCATTATAAATATGTCCCTTAGCTCGTATTACTAATGCACATTTCCAATCTGAAATGCTCTCCAGTGGCAGAGCCCAGGTGGACAGATATTGTGAATCCACGTGTCCATAGGCATCCTGGAATGTTCACACTGCCTGCCTACAAAAGATTAGAGAGCAAAGTCCTGCCAGATCATGTGCAAACAAACTATTTTGAAGACATCAAACACCAACTGTGAGAAAACAACCTTGCTTTACTGTCAATATTATACAACTCTATTTTTCTAAATGTATGGTTTATCTGAATTATATTTATTTCATCCATAGATATCATGCATTTCTTCCCCAAGCTAAGAGATGGTACAACAAAGTCTCAGCGTTTAAGACTCTGAGAAAAACAGGTCCGGACCACTGCACGGGCATTTGTGGGGCACATGTTTGTTCACTGTGGTGTTGGGCACGAAAGTACAAAAAACAGATATCTTTGATTCACTGACCCATTCTCTGTTCTTAAAATACTCTATATTCTCTATAGGAAAGGGATTTCCTCAGACCTAGTCACTTGCCATCAGCTTATTGGGCTGATGGGAGGAAATGACAAAGCAACTGTCACACAAAACATTTACAGGGCACTGAAAAGTTATAACGGTCACATTCTCTCAAAGAATCAAAATTCTCCTAATTCCTATTAGTTGGGAACATCTACAGTGAAAGACTGGCAAGAAATGTCACCTTACTGATGTACTGAACAACCTCTATTGGCTTATGGTACATTTGTTCCTTTAGCATGTACATGATCATTTATCTCTCTGTAAAAAAAAATACTTAGATTTGAAGATTTTCAGTAAGAGCACATATAGTACAATAAATTACGATATTGCTCCTTTATACCGGAACTGTGGTCTCCACATAAGAGTCCTCTATAAAAAAGAGAGCGATCCCACGTTTACATTACTCCGGATCATGCATCTATCTGCAGTCTATCCAAATTTTTTGTAAGTGTGGTGCTCCTGTTTACACAGTGAGCTGTGACATCAGCAGTGGGCCTTAGCTTGAGCATGCCTGCTGTATCCTACTGCTTGGGCATTATTTTTTTTATTGTTTTCAAAGCCACAAGTCAAAAAATATTTTTTTCTCTCTCCCCAAGGTGTCCATAGTCAGAGGAAACACTGTTTATTATTATATATATTACTATATTTATATTATTAAGTCTCTAACGAATTTCAGAAAAATATTGATTTTTGGGTGTGGGGCTTATAACACATGCCTTTCACAGAGACAGAGTAAGAAGAGAGACCTCACAAACCTATAACTTTGGATTGACAACAGCTAGAGACATCTCCTAGGCTTGCGTGAATGGTATGATAGAGCTATTTTAATAGTCATTATTGTATGGAGACCACAGTTCTACCTTTATTTACAGGGAGCAAAATACGAATACAGTATTTTGGTACATGTATTTACTAAATAACAGTAATTTACTACCATGTAATATCAGCCTATTTACTTCTGCAGTCTATTTTAGAGATGTTCGAACTGATGAGTTTCGTCCCATTTTCGGATTTCGAATTTTCGAAAAATTCGAAAATCCGAAAACGGACCCATAGAAGTCTATGGGAGAAAAAAATTCAAAATTTCTATCAATTTGAAGGGTGAAATAGTAATAGGTACTGTAAATAACACAGGGACCTGGGGAATGGTCTGGGGAACTAATAAATATAAGTAAAACTCATTTAAAATCTATCTTTCCACATGATCGGGCTGTTTTTCGAGCTTTTGCAGGCTATTTTCGGGGTTACCGAAATCGAACACTACTTTCGAGGGTCCTTATCACAAATACGAGGGTTACCGAATCAGCTTGTACATTTGAGGGTGGCGAAATCGGCACAAACATTCGAGGGTTACCGAAATCGATCGCTACTTTTCGAGGGTGTTGGACTTACGATTTCGAGGGTTACCAGGATTCGTCAATTATCGAAGGTTACTGAAATCGATCCCCACCTACGATACAAGTTTTCAAGGGTTACCAAAATCGATCCCCACCTACGATACAAGTTTTCGAGGGTTACCGAAATTGATCCCCACCTACGTAACACGTTTTCGAGGGTTACCGAAAATCGATCCCCACCTACGATACAAATTTTCGAGGGTTACCGAAATCGATCCTGCTTTCGAGGGTTACCGAAAACGCGATAAAAATCGTAAACTCGAAAAATTTGAGTTTCGAAAAATCCGGGAGTTCGAAAGTTTCGTCGGGACTTCGAAACCGCTGGATTTATTTGAAACTGGGTTCTATTAGAACCCAAAGTACATCCTATCTATATTTAATCATGCAGTGTATTTTTTCAGTGCAAAAAGAACTGTCTAATTGATGTCTCTTCATGGGATCTCTTAGCTGATTGGCCTTCTTACTTAGACTGTTTGGCAGCTCTCCTAGACTTTGCTAGAAACTGAAGTGGTTTTACTTCATTTCACTCTAAACTTTTTCCAAGCAGACAACGTTAAAGTTACCACCAACAGCTGAACTACCCACTCTTTTTCCAAGGCACCTGGAGGTTGAATTACGCAGCTTGATATGTCATGGCTGTCGACAGAATGAATCCAAACCACAAATGCTAAATGAAAACAATGTCTAGAGTAGGGTTGACATATCCATTTTAACAAAACAACCAATGTTAAATATAATTAGAGATGCGTCATCATAGTGGAAAACGTTTTTTGCTAAAACAAGATAATTATCATATTCCATTAGGGGAAAACCCTATATGGCTGTGAGAACAAAAAGATTGACAGCCAAAATTGGTAAGTGATCCATCAAAGTGGCTTTATGCCCATGTCTCTAGGGGCCATATTTATAAAGCCGTGGTATTGCTTTTTAGCGATACATGACATTAACGATTGGTATTGTAATTAACATTGGTATTGTAAATTAACGATCATTAAACCGATCGGAGATTAACAATCGGTTTAATGATCGTAAATTTACGATACCGATCGTAAAACTACGATAACGAAATCGTAGATTTACGACCCTCTATGTCATACTTGCGGTAGTTTACTACAGCACGGTATTCTACGATCGAACGTTCAGCAATTAACGAACGTTCGGTATCATAAATGTACAATCTAACTAACCCGTTAGTTAACGGGTATTAAATGTACGAATCTAACTAACCCGTTAGTTAATGGGTAACTAATGTACGAATCTAACTAACCCGTTAGTTAACGCGTAACTAAATGAACGATCTAACTAACCCATTAGTTAACGGTAACTAAATGTACAATCTAACTAACACATTAGTTAACGGGTAACTAATGTCGAATCGAACTAACCCATGGTATCGCTAAAAAGTGATACCACGGCTTTATAAAATAATGCCCTAGAAGACTCACACACATGGCAATTCTCTTGCATGTGTATGTAGCTTTAGGCTATACAATCTAATTGTAAAGTTACTTTTGTGACAGATCTATGGCGTTACACACAGCCGTATTTTTAGACCCGACCAACCGTTCGCCACAAGTGAGAGGATGGGACAAGTCATTGTTGATTTGCGGCGAAAATCGCCGCGGACGACAGTTTGGCGCTACCAATAGTACGTTCCAATAATGCCAGAAACACCGGCACTTTTCGACCGACCGATATACAAAATATCAGTCGTTGCCCCAAAAAATCGCCTTACGTGTACCCAGCCTAAACCGGGCAAAATTCCATGGTCATGAAGTACTCACGGTTTGGCTGAAGACAATCAGGTTGGGATTTAAAGTTTTAACGACACACCTTGTAGTGATCCATAATCCAGTGAAATGGCACTCACTTTTATTTTTAAATACAAAGTTTGAACCTGTGTTTTGAACAGGACAAAAGAAAGTTTCCTGTGAGTGAAAGGAACCAGAGTGGAACATATACAAAGTCCCTTGCTCTAAAGGACCTTAATCTCAAGGACTAGAAAAAGGACATTTAAATTTGATGGTGGTATGGTGTGTGTGGAAATTTTGAAAATAGTTTGAAAATAAGGTTTGTTGTGCTGATAGTGTGCTTGTTAAGGACTGTGTGTGCAGGACTGTGTGTGCAGTAAGCAGATTAATCTTTCTTTCTTCAGTTAAAGGGGTGCACTGGGCTTCTATATTCTAGTTGTGAAGGGGTTAATGAGTGTTTGGTTTTTTTTCCCTCTCTTCCTGGCTCTTGTACTAATTGGTTGGGGCTGAGGCCTATTAGTTAAAGAGAATGTCCACCCCAAACTAAAATTTAAATACTTACTACTGGCCTCACTGTGTAGCAAAAATCCTCACCTTAACCCTCTGCTCCAACGGTTCTCCTGTAATGTCAGTCAAAGTCCCAGAATTAAAGAGTAGGAGCCATTTCTGGTGTAATTTGTTTCTGCCTCTAACTATTCCTTGTAGAGGTTTCTATGAGCAGTATAGGAAATGATGACCGCACACCTCCAATAGTGCAAAGGGTCCTTAACCATTTATTCAAAGTGAAACAACCAAACGGATAACGTTTCGGGGGGCCTAGCCCCTTCATCTGATGTGAATGAGGTATCCAATTTGGTTTTCCTGGCTATGCAGTGCTCTGGGGCAATAGAGAAATTAGTTTCCCTGCTCAGCCAGGAATAAACTGAGATTTTGCATTGTAAGCTATTTTTTTGATAATAAGCTTATATTGTAAGTGGATATATATTAACTGATCAGATCATCTGATTGTTGGGGTATGCTTATAGTAAATGTAAGTGCAGGGCTGCATTCATTACAACCTGGTTGTATTTACAGTACACTGCACGTTTTCATATGCAACCCCTATCCTATATAACTACCTATCTGCCCTTTGCTGTTTGAGAGTGCTTGTCAGGGAAGGGTGAAACTAGTAGAGCAACTAAATAGGCACTAAGGTTAGTCACTATTTTGCAGGCTATTTGGCCAAAAGGAAACAATTTCAGGCTCTGTAATCAAAACACTATTATTACATTTATCTGTTATATCACATTTATGTGCAGTTTATGGAATTTTTTTCAACAACACCATAGGTACGAACCACAGGAGCTAAAAATATAATTTTGGCAGTCCAGCTAAACAACACAGCCATCTACTTGCAAATCTCTAACCTAAAGGCAAGACCTGCTAGTTTGACTGCTGATTAGAAACTGAGCTTCTCTGAAGATGTCATGCTGTTTTATGTGTCTCATAAACCCACCCCCCAAAAAAATCTGATTGGTCTTGATACAATCTTAAAGGGCATGTCCACCCCCAAAACTATGTTTTGCTTAGTGTAGAGATCGCTATCCGTGTACTTTTGCCATATACTTTCATTATTTTTTTGGAACAGGTTATCGTATTTTCATTTTTGTTTTCTATGGGTGTAGCATTGATTTCAACCTCCTATAGTGGGCAGTGTGCTTGTAGTCTATGGAGATATGTCCACCATACAGAAGGGTTTTGCATATGGTTAAAATAGCCCTTTCTCCATTTATTAATTAAGCATGCAGAATCTGAGCAACTGATTTGCAAGTCCCACCTGAGATTCTGGGATTTACATTACCCATTCCCTTCTTCTTATAGTCATCAGATACAATGACTTATATTGTTGGTGCAAGTAGCATGTTGATGTCAGATTGATCAGTTTACAATGGTATATATATAATATTATATATATATATAATATATATATATATATATATAATATACACACACACAGAATACGAAGCACTCACAGTCTGAAACTTTTGAATGGCACCCAGGCATTTCCTTGCTTGGAATGGAGTGCTGATCGCTGCTGTTTTCTCTATAGTAGACACAACAGTTTTACAAGAAAGCTGCATTTATTACAGACTGGTTGCTTTTACACTGCAATATTCACACACAGCTTTGCTGCATGTGTTCTGATATCCCTTTGATTGCCATGTTGCTCTCTAGACTGGTTTGCTACACCATCTCCCTCTGTTCTATACTGGAGATTATTTCTCGGTGAAATTGTGGAACCAGATATTCCAATACTCAATAGCTCTGTTACTCAGATCTCCTGTTCAATATTTAGTTAGAACAGCAAACCAACTTTTACTGAATTATTTTTATGTTAGATACAGAAAGCCAAATACTGAGAACTAAATTGAGAGCCATCAGACCTAAGGCTGCCCTTCAAGCTACCCAGCCATAATCACTCAATAAGCTATATCCCAGTACATGCTAGAACAAGATATACATCTCAGATGAAATGCAAAACTGAAACTAGCTCTCCTTACTGAACATTCACTTTTTAGTGACTCCTAAACCCACCCCCAATATCTGATTGGTCCAAGATCCAAGATCCAATCAGATTTAAGATTGTATCTAGACCAATCAGATTTTGGGGGTGTGTTTATGAGACACTATAAAACAGCATGAAATCTTCAGAGAAGCTCAGTTTCTAATCAGCAGTCAAACTAGCAGGTCTTGCCTTTGTATTAGGTTAGAGCTTGCAAGTAGATGGCTGGTTCTAGACTGCCCAAATGAATATTTTTTTTAGTGCCTGGGTTTCATACCTATGGGGTTGTATAGGAGTCTTAAATGCACATGAATGTTTGTTATAACAGATAGATGAAAAAAGTGTTTTATTACAGAGTCTGAAATTACTTCCTTTAGCAAAATAGTGACTAACCCAAGTGCCTATGCAGTTGTACTACTAGTTTCACCCATTCCCTGCCAAGCACTCTCAAACAGCAAAGGGCAGATAGGGAATGTATATTGAAAACATGCAGTGTAAATACAACCAGGTTGTAATGAATGCCGCCCTGTGCTTACATTTACTATAAGATCACCCCAAATACTGAGATGATCTGATAACTAAACATATATCCACTTACAATATAAGTTATTGTCAAATAAAAAATATGCTAACAAATGCAATGTGTTTCTCTATGCCCCAGTGCACCACATAGCCAGGACAAAACCAACTTGTACACCTCATTATAGAGAAAATGAATGGTGGCAACTAAGAGTTACTATGTTATTTATCATAGTAACTCTTTAGTTGCCACCATTCCCGTAGCGAAGGACATATGTAAAAGACCTTTCAAATGCGGCAACAAAAATCAAAGTTTATTGCAAGCACTTCTGCACAAGTTTACAGTATAAAAGGACATTTATGGAAAAGATTTATCTTAGATATCAATCCGAACTATCCTCTCTGTGTGCAGATTGCTAATATGGGAATGTTCATCAAATCAAGGAATTGCATGATGGGAAATTCCCTTTCCAATGCTGCCTCTAGTGATACTGAGCATGCTTGCCCTCATAGAAACCTTGATGAGGAACAGTTACAGGCAGAAACAAATTACACTAGAAATGGCTCTACTCTTTAATTTCTAGGACTTTCAACAGACATTGCAAGAGAACCATAAAGAGCTGAGCAGTAAGGTAAGGTTTTTAAACACTACAAGTGGGGCCAGTAGAAGGTTAAATTTTAGTTTTGGGGGTGGACATGCTTTTAAATCTGATTGGATCTTGGACAAGTATATATTGGGGGTTGGGTTTAGAGTCACTAAAATAATGAATGTTCGGTAAGGAGAGCTAGTTTCAGTTTTGCGAACACACTGACCTGTATATATCAAATATCATGTCTAACAGAACACACTAACCTGTATATACAAATACCATGTCAACAGAAACACACTGACCTGTAATATATAAAATACCTGTCTAACAGAACACACTGACCGTTATATAAAATACTGTCTACAGAACACACTGACCTGTATATATCAATACCATGTCCAACAGAAAAACTAACCTGTATATATAAAATACCATGTCTATCAGAACACACTGACCTGTAAATATAAAATACCATGTCTATAGAACACACTGACCTGTATATATAAATACCATGTCTAATAGAACACACTGACCTGTATATATAAAATACCATGTCCACAGAACACACTAACCTGTATATATAATACCATGTCTAACAGAACACACTGACCTGTATATATAATATACCATGTCTAACAGAACCACTGACCTGTATATAAAATACCATGTTCAACAGAAACCACTGACCTGTATATATAAATACCATGTCTAACAGAACACACTGACCTGTATATATAAAACCATGTCTAACAGAACACACTGACCTGTATATATAAAATACCATGTCTAACAGAACACACTAGACCTGTATATATAAAATACCATGTCTAACAGAACACACTGACCTGTATATATAAATACAATGTCTAACAGAACACACTGACTTGTATAATATTAAATAACATGTCCAAAAGCACACACTGACCGTATATATAAAATAACATGTCCACCAGAACACACTGACCTGTATATATCAAATACCATGTCTAACGAACACACGACCTGTATATATAAAATACCATTTCCAACAGAACACACTGACCTGTATATATAAAATACCATGTCTAACAGAATACACCTGACCTGTAAATATCAAATACCATGTCTACAGAAACACTGACCTGTATATATACAATACCATGTCCAAACACACATGCTGACCTTTATATAAAATACCGTGCCCAACAGACCACTGGCCGGTATATAAAAATACATGTCCAACAGCACACTGACCTTTATATATAAAATGCCATGTCCAGCAGCACACACTGACCTGCATACATATAAATGCCACATCCAACAGCAACCACTGACCTGTACATATAAAATATCATGTCCACACGAACACCTGACCTGTATAATATACAATACCAGTCCAACAGCACATCTGACCTTTATATATAAAATAATACCGTGCCAACAAAACACACTGGCCGGTATATATAATACAATGTCCAACAGCCACACTGACCTTTATATAAAACGCCATGTCCCAGCACACACACTGACCTGCATATATATAAATGCCACATCCAACAGCAAACACTGACCTAACATATAAAATACCATGTCCAGCACACACTGACCTGAAATATAAAATGCCATATTCAAGAGCAAAACTCACCTGATTTTTAACACAACTGTCCAACAGAACTCACTTACCTGTATATAAAAATACCATGTCCAACCCACCAGCTGACCTGTATATTAAAATACCATGCCCACGAACACACTGACCTTTATATTAACACAATACCATGTGCAACAGCACACACTGACCTGTATATTTAAAATTCCATGTCCAAAAGAACCTCATTGAGCTGTAAATATACATATATATGTCCAACAGCACACGCTAACTGTTATGTATAAAATACATGCCCAACAGAACCACTGACCTTTATATATACACAATACCATGTGCCAGCACACACTGACCTGTTATTTAAAATTCCATGTCCAAAAGAACTCACTGAGCTGTAAATATACATATATATGTCCAACAGCACACGCTAACCGTAGTATAAAATACCATACCCAACAGCACAACTGACCTGTATATAAAATACCATGTCCAGCATACACACTAACCTTATTTATGAAATGCTATTCCAACAGCCCACACTGACCTGTATGTATAAAATACAATGTCCAACAGTACACCACTGACCTGTATAATACAAAATACCATGTCCAACACTGACCTGTATATATAAATGCCATGTCCAACAGCACACACTGACCGTGTATATAAATACCATGTCCACAGAACATACTGACCTGTATTATAAAATACCACGTCCAACACTGAACGTAATATATAAATGCCATGTCCAACAGCACACACTGACCTGTGTATATAAATACCATGTCCCAACATCACACACTGACCTGTATAATAATACCAGTCCAACAGAACACACTAACCTGTATATATAAAATACCATGTCTATAGAACACACTGATCTGTAATATCAAACCATGTCCAACAAACCACTAACCGTATATATAAAATACCATGTCCACCAGAACACACTGACCTGTATATATAAAATACCATGTCTAACAGAACACACTAACCTGTATATATAAAATACCATGTCTAACAGAACACACTGACCTGTATATGTAAAATACCATGTCTAACAGAACACACTGACCTGTATATATAAAATACCATGTCTAACAGAACACACTGACCTGTATATATAAAATACCATGTCTAACAACACACTGACCTGTATATAATCAATACCATGTCTAACAGAACACACTGACCTTATATATAAAATACCATGTCTAACAGAACACACTAACCTGTATATATAAATACCATGTCTAACGACACACTGACCTGTATATGTAAAATACCATGTCTAACAAACACACACTGACCTGTAAATATTAATACAATGTCTAACGAACACACTGACCTGTAAATAAATACCATGTCTAACAGCACACCTACCTGTAATATAAAAACCATGTCCAGACCACTGACTGTAATGTAAATACATGTCTAACGAACACACTGACCTGTATATATCAATACCATGTCTAACAGAAACACACTGACCTGTATATATAAATACCAGTCTAACAGAACACACTACCTGTATATATAAATACCATGTCTAACAGAACACACTGACCTGTATATGTAAAATACCATGTCTAACAGAACACACTGACCTGTATATATAAAATACAATGTCTAACAGAACACACTGACCTGTAATATAAAATACCATGTCTAACAGCACACGCTAACCTGTATATATAAATACCATGTCCACCAAACACACTGACCTGTATATTAAATACCATGTCTAACAGAACACACTGACCTTATATATAAAATACCATGTCTAACAGAACCACTGACCTGTATATAAAATACAATGTCTAACAGAACACACTGACCTGTATATATAAAATACCATGTCCAACAGAACACACTAACCTGTATATATAAAAAACCATGTCTAATAGAACACACTGATCGTATATATCAATACCATGTCCAACAGAACACACTAACCTGTATATATAAAATACCATGTCCGAACACACTGACCTGTATATATAAAATACCATGTCTACAGAAACACACTAACCTGTATATATAAAATACCATGCTAACAGACACACTGCTGTATATTAAAATACCATGTCTACAGAACACACTGACCTGTATATATAAAATACCATGTCTAACAGAAACACACTGACCTGTATATATAAATACCATGTCTAACAGAACACACTGACCTGTATATGTAAAATACCATGTCTAACAGAACACACTGACCTGTATATATAAAAATACCATGTCTAACAGAACACACTGACCTGTATATTAAAAATACCATGTCTAACAGAACACACTAACCTGTTATATAAAATACCATTCTAACAGAACACCTGACCTGTATATGTAAAATACCATGTCTAACAGAAACACTGACCTGTATATATAAAATACAATGTCTAACAGAACACACTGACCTGTAAATATAAAATACCATTTCTAACAGCACACGCTAACCTTATATATAAAATACCATGTCCACAGAACACACTGACCTATATGTAAATACCATGTCTAACAGAAACACTGACCTGTATATATCAAATACCATGTCTAACAGAACACACTGACCTGTATATATAAAATACCATGTCTAACAGAACACACTAACCTGTATATATAAAATACCATGTCTAACAGAACACACGACCTGTATATGTAAAATACCATGTCTAACAGAACACTGACCTGTATATTATAAATACAATGTCTAACAGAACACACTGACCTGTAAATATAAAATACCATGTCTAACAGCACACGCTAACCTGTATATATAAAATACCATGTCCACCAGAACACACTGACCTGTATATATAAAACCATGTCTAACAGAACACACTGACCTGTATATATAAAATACCATGTCTAACAAACACACTGACCGTATATCTAAATACAATTGCTAACAGAACACACTGACCTGTATATATAAAATGCCATGTCCACCAGAACACCACTGACCTGTATATATAAAATACCATGTCTAAAGAACACACTGATCTGTATATCTCATACTGTCCAACAGAACACACGACCTGTATATATAAAATACCATGTCCAACAAACGCACTGACCTGTATATATAAATACCATGTCTAACAGAACGCAGTGACCTGGATATATAAAATACCATGTCTAACAGAACGCAATGACCTGTATATATAAAATACCAGTCTACAGAACACATGACCTGTATATATAAAATACCATGTCCAAACACACTGACCTGTATATATAAAATACCATGTCTACAGAACACACTGACCTGTATATATAAAATACCATGTCCACAGAACACACTGACCTGTATATATAAAATACCATGTCCAACAGAACGCAATGACCTGTATATATAAATACCATGTCTAACAGAACACACTGACCGTATATATAAAATACCATGTCAACAGAACACACTGACCTGTATATATAAAATACCATGTCTAACAGACACACTGACCTGTATATATAATACCATGTCTAACGAACCAATGACCTGTTATAAAAATACCATGTCTAACAGAACACACTGACCTGTATATATAAAATACCATGTCTAACAGAACACACGACCTGTAAATTAAAATACCATGTCAAACGAACACACTGACCTGTATATAAAATACCATGTCTAACAGAACACACTGACCTGTATATATAAAATACCATGTCTAACAGAACACACGGACCTGTATATATAAATACCATGTCTAACAGAACACACTGACCTGTATATATAAAATACCATGTCTAACAGAACACACTGACCTGTTTATATAAAATACCATGTCTAACAGAACGCAATGACCTGTATATATAAAATACCATGTCTAACAGAACAACTGACCTGTATATATAAAATACCATGTCTAACAGAACACACTGACCTGTATATATAAAATACCATGTCTAAACAGAACACACTGACCTGTATATATAAATACCATGTCTAACAGAACACACTGACCTGTAAATATAAAATACCATGTCTAACAGAACACACTGACCTGTATATATTAAATAACATGTCCAAAAGCACACACTGACCAGTATATATAAAATACCATGTCCACCAGAACACACTGACCTGTATATATAAAATACCATGTCTAACAGAACACACTGACCTGTATATAAAATACCATGTCTAACAGAACCACTGACCTGTAAATATAAAAACCATGTCTAACAGAACACACTGACCTGTATATATTAATAAATGTCCAAAAGCACACACTGACCAGTATATGTAAAATACCATGTCCACCAGAACACACTGACTTGTATATATAAATACATGTCAATAGAACACACTGACCTGTTATAAAATACAATGTCTAACAGAACACACGACCTGTATATTAAAATACCATGTCTAACAAACCACTGACCTGTATTATAAAATACCTTGTCCACCAGAACACACTGACCGTATATATCAAATACCATGTCTAACAGAACACACTGCCCTGTATATATAAATACAATGTCTAACAGAACACACTGACCTGTATATATAAAAACCATGTCTAACAGAACACACTGACCTGTATATATAAAATACCATGTCTAACAGAACACACTACCTGTATATATCAAATACCATGTCCAACAGAACCACACTGATCTGTATATATAAAATACCATGTCTAACAGAAAACACTGACCGTAAATATAAATACCATGTCTAACAGCACACACTGACCTGTATATATTAAATAACATGTCCAAAGAGCCACACTGACCAGTATATATAAAATACCATGTCCCCAGAAACACACTGACCTGTATATATAAAATACCATGTCTAATAGAACACACTGACCTGTATATATCAAATACCATGTCTAACAAACACACTGACCTGTATATATAAAATACCATGTCCAACAGAACACCACTAACCTGTATATATAAAATACCATGTCTAAGAACACACTGACCTGTATATATAAATACCATGTCTAACAGAACACACTGACCTGTATATCTACCATGTCCAACTCAGACCTGTATATATAAAATACCATGTCTAACAGAACACACTGACCTGTATATATAAAATACCATGTCTAATAGAACACACTGACCTGTATATATAAAATACAATGTCTAACAGAACACACTGACCTGTATATATAAAATACCATGTCTAACAGAACACACTGACCTGTATATATAAAATACCATGTCCACCAGAACACACTGACCTGTATATATCAAATACCATGTCTAACAGAACACACTGACCTGTATATATAAAATACAATGTCTAACAGAACACACTGACCTGTATATATAAAATACCTGTCTACAGAACACACTGACTGTATATATAAAATACCATGTCCAACAGAACACACTGACCTGTATATATAAAATACCATGTCTAACAGAACACACTGACCTGTAAATATAAAATACCATGTCTAACAGCACACACTGACCTGTTATATTAAATAACATGTCCAAAAGCACACACTGACCAGTATATATAAAATACCATGTCCACCAGAATACACTGACCTGTATATATAAAATACCATGTCTAATAGAACACACTGACCTGTATATATCAAATACCATGTCTAACAGAACACACTGACCTGTATATATAAAATACCATGTCCAACAGAACACACTAACCTGTATATATAAAATACCATGTCAACAGCACACTGACCTGTATATTATAAAATACCATGTCTAACAGAACACACTGACCTGTATATCTACCATGTCCAACTCAGACCTGTATATATAAAATACCATGTCTAACAGCACACACTGACCGTATATAAATAACATGTCTAAAAGCACACACTGACCTGTATTATAAAATACCATGTCTAACAGAACACACTGACCGGTATATAATAAAATACCATGTCCAACAGAACACACTATCCTGTATATATAAAATACCATGTCCAACAGCACACACTGACCTGTATATATAAAATGCCAGTCCAACAGCACACACTGATCTGTGTATATAATTACTATGTCAAACACAGCACACAGTCCTGTTTATATAAAATACCATCCAATATTACACCTATTGTTTAGGGTAAACACCCTTAAACATTCTATCTTTGTTTTTGCACAGTGAATAGTGTGAGTAGTGTGATCCTCTACTTTACTTACTTACAAACTTTGGGCCAAAGCCAGTATCAGTATGCTAGTTGGAGAGACACTGTTTTAAGGCAAAATGTCCATTTTTCTTTTAACATGTACTGTAGTAGTTACGTATATGCTAAACACAATTTATTTATAAAGCATGGAAGAAACCTAGCTGTATTTGTAGGACATAAATATTAGGCCTCACCCCTGAGTTTACAGTACATCAGCGGTTTTACTTACCTAATGTACAATACAATGTAGGTTCGTTCCAGCCCATTCTTTATCCAGGATCTGACCAAGGGGAAGACATGCTTTTTGCAGAAAACATCTTCCCATTGGTGTTGTCGTACGAATGGACAGACCAGTGAGGATTAATTTTAAATTAATTTAAATTTAAAATTGAGGATGGGTGTGGTGAGTAAACGGTAGTTTCTCCTTTACCAATTAAAATAAGCATTTTAGTCAAACATTCTGCCAAAAATTTTTTATTGCCAGAGTCTAATAATCTACATGTCTATTTAAAGGGTATCTTCACTGGTAAAACCCCCTTTTTTTGAAGAATGGGAGGTAAAGAAGCTGTGTCTTACCTCCCATTCTTCAATAAACCTTCAGGAGCCGGAACGAAGAAGAAACTTACTGGTCATTCGTCTCCTCCGCCGCGGAGTCTGACAGACTGTACTCTATCGCGCGTGCACATTGCATTTGCGCATAGACTTCTAAGTCCGTTGGGACCTGTCAATGAAGGAGCAGAGGAGCAAGTGACCAGTAAGTTCCTTCCCTTCGTTTTTTTGAAGAACAAGATGTAAGACATAGCTCCTTTACCTCCCATTCTTCAATAGAACTGAATAGAAAAAAGGGGGTTTTACCCAGTGAAGATACCCTTTAAATTGCATACAACATTGTATCCAATATTATATTTGTACTTTCAGACAGCAGGGCCCTAACTAACCTTACTAACCTAACTATAACCTACCAAACTCTATCTAAAGCTCGCGCAGTGCAAAGGGGAGGGGGGATATTATTGCGGCAATTTAATTGTGCCATGGGGATGGGGTATTTGTATGCGGTGGTGCCAGGGGGTAGTGCCCTCTGTGCCAACTATAACTGTGCCACCCAGTTATAGTTTGCACAGCACATACCCCCCTGGCAGTGGCATACATTATAAATGATTGCTGGCTGCTTACTACTCCAGAAGTCCTGCACCAACCTGCAGAGTGCAGCAGGCCCATCAGGGAGATTAAATGGGGGACTCGGAATGAGTGTGCTGCCCCTGCCTCATTAGGCGGCCCTGTATAGAATTAAACAGACTAAAAGAGTTATTTGAGGGCCAATAACTCTGCACTCCATCTTACACGGAATTACCTTCTTCATTTACCCTGGAACACTAAGACTGACATTAAGTATTATCTTCACTTTTCATTCAACTTTACTGTTGCTTATGTTGTGTTTTGTGTTTGTACTGTTTTTGTTTATATTAAACGATGTTCGAATCGTTAGCTGAATCTCTGATTTCTCTAAATAGGAACTAAGGAACTCTGCTCTGAGACGCTAGGTTTTTACCGGTATATTATATTCTATTGTATTCTGTTATATTCCTTCCTGTACGTGGTAGCGAATTAACCGTCATTATAGTTTTATTGTACAGCTGTGCATGCTGGGTAGGTTGGTGTACCTTTTACACACCTGGTGGCAGATTCCGATGGTTTAGGGTAAATATATAAGTGATAAGCAAATCTCGGTCGGGTTTTGACAGGGAGCTAAGTGTGCTCGGAGCGCCCCTGGGATGAGGGTTGTAGTGTAGCCGTCACATATAGGATATCCAGGGATCTTGTGTATTGTACAAACTATAATTATGCAGTTTTTGCTTATATTGAGATTACTTACATATGTGAACACTTACATAAAATATTCCACTTACATACTAATAATCTGCAAACTAGGCACAGATAGTTATATATGTTTGCCATTAAAATTATAGACATTCTACGTTTTGGGTTTTTTTGGGTTTTGTTACAAAAATGGCATTTGGTCACAGAACTATTTTATTGTGTGATTTGCTGCTTGTTATAAAAAGCAATGTTGTTGGAAAGCAAATTTACTTTTTACTTCCAGTTCTTCGCTGTGATGAAAATTCACTGTAAACACAGCTGGACCTTATTCTGTGCGTCAATAAACAAGAAGATAAATGACTGTAATGAAATATCAGGTGCATTAGAAAGTAAATACCTGTTGATAAAACTTTTTGTCAGCAGAGGTAAAAACCACACAGACAAGTAAAGCCAATAACATAGAAATGACCTGGAATGCAGCACACATGGAGTATCACACACTGCAGCGCATTGTGAAAATCCTGCATGCGTCTGCTGTGTGTGATAGTGGGACCTGAAAATTTGGTGAAAATTCAGGTTAATCTGTGAAGTAGATAAGTGAAACTAAAATATTCCTATATCCAGATCACGTCTCACTGATTGTAATTTATCACTGATCAGGACAAATTGTTCCTCCTGTGTTCCCAGCCTATGTAAAATAGCCTATCACTGTTTTTGTGTTTTTAGCAAAATATATGTTAAATAGTGTAAAAATAAAGCTAGCCATACACAAAGCAATCGCAATTCCCTACCTTACTCAGACGATCTTACGTAGATTCCAGGCTCTGGAAAATGTGGTTGACAGAAAATTTTTCGCCTTGCCCAAACATAATCATCCTCGATACATGATCAGCATATCGAAAGGACCTTATCTGCTACATATTTTCATTTTGAAAATAATGAGACATACTGATAGGCTGTATGTGTCAAATAATCAAATAAATATGCTTAGATTGTAAGTGCTTCGGGGCAGGGCCTGATGTGAATGTATACATGTATTTGTAAAGTGCTACGGAAGATGTTGGCGCATATAAATCCTCAATAATAATAATAATAATCATTTTGAATTCTAACCAATACCATAACCATTTCAATTATTAATGTATACTACTTTCTTCCTGATTCCCATGGTCCTTTGCTGGTAGTGATGTAAGCCTCAATTAAGTCTATGTGGATTGTGCCAAACACCAGATTTGACTTATAGGGAGGTGCATCCCGAAACATAGATGCTTTGAAAGAGTAGGAGGAGCAGCACCAACATAACATCAATTATTAGCAGCTAATAATATTTTGTACGGTTAAGAACATAGCAGTTTAGATTATTATTCATTGAGATCACCTGAACTTAATGTATTATTAGACTTTCATTCTCCTAAAGGGAAGTTCAGTGCAAAATACATATCTTTTCAGAAAAAAGAGCAGTATTTTTCATCCCAGTGACCTTAATCTGCCAATTCAGCATTTTATCTGTGTATAAATAAAAGCAACTGAAATACTGACTTCCTGTTTGCAGGACCCCTAGTAAAGACCATTATGGTATTGCTCTTGACAAGTGCCTGGGTTAATTCAGTTGCTCAGTAGAAATCTGAGCATCTTGACCCATCCAACAGCCAATCAGTAGAAATTACGTTAGGAACATTCCAAGGAAGTGGTGCATCCTCGGAAAAGAAGGACCCTTAAGAACCTGAAATGGCAGCTCACTAATATTACAGCAGGGAACAGCAAAGGGTTATGATATCAACTGATTTTCGAAATGGGAGGAGAATATGTAGAATACTAAGAAAGCATTACACAAACTAACAATTTAACAAATATTGATCATTTCCACTGAACTGTCCCTTTAAATAACATATTGATATGTGTTTTTATTAATCTACACTTAGATTATTTTAATCATTACCACGCTGAGAATAAATGGCAATATCTTTTTATTAAACTTAAACTATGTTAGAAAACAGCAGAATGCAGACTCCAAAAGAAACAACATAAAGTCTACTACATACATCTATTTTCTGGCATGTAGTGCTCTTTTATATAAACTTTCAAACTGAAGTGCAAATGCAAAACAAAAAATCATCCTGTGTTAAAGAGAAAGGATGCACAGACAAAATATGTTTGTGTTCTTGTGGAAAAAACAATGCCCCCCACAGCATACACTGAACACTTCAGGGGTAGTGAGTGACATCAAGCTTAGTTGCAGCAACAGATTATTGTCCGCTGTGCAAGTGAGCTGACTTACCAGCTGGTGTGTCGTGTCACATAGGGCTAATGAGAAATGTAAATATATATATATGAAGAGCCTGGGGTTGGAAAAATAGAAATGTGGTTATAAAGTTAGGGGTAAATCCATTACTAGGTTATAAATAAAAAGACAGAGAAACTCGGATAAGGATCACTGCCAACCACAAATGGGTCCTGCACTTTGCAACTAATGGAACATTGTACCACCTATCCACAATAATCCACAATAATATATAAAGGGACCACACACAATAGTAAAATATATAGGAATGTTCTCTTAAAATATATTATTAAATATACATATCATAAAAAAAAAACTGCTATAGATAAACATATGTCAGCTCCCTGCTTGCAACATATTATGATACTTACACTCTAAATATAAAGTGATAGTGCACTGGATAAGAAATATATCAAAAAGTCTATGAATACGATGAAAGACCAGCAATACCCAAAGCTGTAAATACAATGTCCGATGCAGCTTGGCGGTACTAAAATGAAGTTCAATAGGTAATGCAGAGATACCTGATCAGACGGCAAGCTAGCAAAAAAATGCACGTCTCCCTCCCACCTCAGACTGATTGGACTTGGAAGGAATGTCCCCCACCAACTATTTGGAAGGAGCTGAATAGATGTCACCTTTTCACCACCGAATAACCTCCAGAATCCCGATACAGCAACAGAAAGTAACCCAGCCCGGTCGGTGGGGTTCATTTGAAAGGAGACGCTAACTTTCTGTTGCTATACATTGGTACCTATTTCACTTAACCTGACATACAGTAAACTGTAGTAGAGAATTGTACCGTGTTAGCCATTGATGAATGTGAAGACTTGATCCAATAAATCAAAAAGTGTACAGATTGTCTGACCATGTAACCACATAGAGGCAAACATTCTTACTGAAAACAACGCACACACAATTATATTGTATGGAAAACCATTCTTTAAAATGAACATAAAGAATACATCCCCTTACCATATTTCATCTTATTTCACATGCACCTACTTGTCAGATTACATAGAAAATAACGTAACCATTTCTTTGACAGGCTCCTAATGAGACTCCTAAAACACAATTTGCCTCAAGTACTGTCACATCATACACCTGGATCATTATAATCTTTAAACAGTCAAAATATTCTGTCTCCCAGCTTTACTCTTTCTTTCTTCTACAATATTTTGCTCTCTTGATGCTAAGCTTAGCTGGTGATCTAAAACAGGTTAGAACTTCTAAAATCTATTTTTACTGTCTTGGAAAAATAATTATATGTGACCATGTTAATGGAAACAGTCATGTCTAACCATACCATATACATATTTTTTATGTAACAAAGCTACAGAGGCAATAAAATTGTGCGTTTGCCTAGAGCTTAAAAGAAACTGTAGTCTCTATACAAGTGCCCTCTGTTACAAAAAGCACACCTCTAGCTTTAAAATGACTCCCGGATCCTGCTTCTAGCTGCAGTCTATCCAAACTTAGCACAGTATAAATAGTGGAATTTTCTACTAGGTTTGAGCATCATAAACATGATTATCTCTTCTGCTGGGGAAAGAGCATCATCAGCCTCATCAGCCCCAATACCCCCACACTTCTTTATCATTTTTAAAGCTAGGAAGCCTTAAAATAATAATTTCTCTCCCTATAGGCAGAGTTCTGTAACTAGCTTAAAAAAATATAGCTTTTTTTGGGGGTGGGACTTTTTATACAGCTCACAATGTGTCTTTCACAGAGACTCAGAGAGACTGGGCTGTCTGAGAAGTGTAACTTACAAGTCTTTAACTTAAGATCTAGAGGTATCTTTTCATATATTCAAACAAGCCTAATTGATTTCTTTAGCTTCCCTGGATCATAAGTTTTAGACTGTAGTTACCCTTTAATGACAGGAGTAGGGGTGGGTTTTGGGTTTGTTTTAACCCGGTTCCCATTTGAAACTGCCATTTTGAAGTTAAGCAGAGCTTTTGAAACATTTGGAAACTGAAACTTTTCATCAGTTAGATATATAGTAATGGGTTTATCGATTATTTGATGTTGAGTTTTCGATATCAAATAATCAATATCAAACCAATATGTTAAGCACAGAAATGATTAAACTTTTATTTTTTTTAGCTTTTATTGACTTCTATTATTGGGTTTGTTTTCGAATTTTCAAAACTTTTTGAAAATTCAAAAATCAGATTTTGGAACAAAAACTAACCAGTTTCAAACATCTCTAGGCAAAGTAGTGATGAACAAACTATTTACTGAGTTGAGTTGAATTTGATTCCGACAGTCTATTGAAAATCTGAATATCCAATTCAATCGCAAATTCAATTTTTCAATAGGAATTTTCACATTTTGATAGGAATTTTCTATTTTCACATGAGGATTTTCACTTTCTAATATTCAGTTTTCAATATTTCAATGACATTTTTTGAAAAATCCTAGTCTCTGCATTACTAAAAAAATTATCATCAATCTTATTTCCACATGGACAGAATTTTCCCTGAGTTTTAACTGCTAAAGACCCGCCCCTTCTATGTTACTGACTATGGTCTGGTATTGGGAGAAATGTAAATATTCCCAATAACTATTAATTAAAATAAATTAGCTGAACTGAGCAGTATCTCCTAAGCAGCCCAAACTTCTAGTTTATTCTAGAGGATACCATATTCACATTGTACCCATTCTCCTCTGCAGATGGGGTTGACCACTGGTCACTAGTGATGGCCAACTTCCTGAAGTTCGGATAGTTTCCAAACCTCTGAACTTCAGTGAAAGTTCGGAAACACCCCAGGTCATGTTTGTCGTCATTTACTTAACTAGCACTTAGTTTATTATATTGGTTTTCTGGCAAAATCTTATGTTTCAAATGGATTGTTAGTACAGATGAACCCCAGTTTGCAACTAATCTGATTTTCATTGAAAATCAGCAGATCTGGCGAAATTTTTAAATATGAAAGTTGGAACCGGTGGTTGAAAACGCGTATATCGTGGTTGAAAATTGCAGTTGAAAGGTGAAAATCCTCCCTAAATAGTCAGAAATTGCAGTTGAAAATGTGAAAAATGTTGTTTCAATTGAGTTCAATTTGGATTTTCAAAATTTCAAAACGTTCTGCGGAACAGCTGGCAGAACAAAACTATGTTTCGTTCATCTCTATTGGTGAGTAACCTTGCCACAATAATAATAATAAAGTTTACCCGTCTCAAAATAATATTTTTAAATTAATTTCTGCCTAATAACGACCCAAAGTTTTACATTTACAGACTTCTCTTCCACATCTATTTGTACCCATCCTGCTTGGCAGCTGGATGGCCTTTGTATTGTTAACCCCCATTCACTAATTTGGAGCTGATTATTGGTCACAGGACATGTTCCTAACTAGTTGAGGATGGAAAGAAGACAGAACAAATCCAATATTATAAACTTGTTAATAATTCAGGGTGCTTGTTGGGTGTGATTGACTCAACAAGTGTGGCTTTTATGCTTAAAGAAATATTCCCCGCTTTATTAATTTGTCTTAAAAAGCCAATTACTGTTCTATTTGTTCTTCTCTTCATCTTCTTTTTCCCTTTATTCTTACGTTTTTTTGGACTGTATCTCTCTTCCACAGTATTCAGCAAGAGACATGAAATTCAGTACAGACCTATAAGACAATAAGAGAAGCTAATGAATTTTCAGAAGCGTTACCATGTTATCGCGCATTTCAGGCCATTTTTTCTCATAAGCTACCGTATAAAGTGGTACAATCCTTAAATGGTTTGAAGTGCTTCAAAACTGTTAAAAAGCAAACATAGCCCCAGCCCCACACAGGACACAGGTTCACACACCTATTGCCCCACCCTGCCATTTCCAGGCAGTCATATTTAAGGGTAACTATAGTCAAAAAACAAAAATCTTGAAAAAAAAGTAAGTTTTATGGTCATACATGCAATATATTCCCTTCACACACACCTACTGATCTACTTTTCTATTCGGTGGCAGACCTACTTAAAGGGTAACTATACAGTAGTCAAAAGTAATTTTTTGATCAATCATCAAAATAAGTAACTATAGGGTAGCTATAGTCAAAAAACAAAATCTTCATCAAAAAAAGTAAGTTTTATGGACATAACTGCAAATATAACTCTCCAACACAACCTACTGACCTACCCTTCCATTTTGGTGGCAGAACCTTATTAAAGGATAACAATAGTCAAAACACAAATTTTGATTAATCATCAAAAAAACTTAGTTTATGGTCATACATGCAAATATAAACCCTTCAACACACACCTACTATGGCAGCCATACTTAACTATAGTAAAATATCAGTTCATCATATCAAAATAGTTTTATAGTCATAAACAAAAAACATACCCCTTACACTACTGACCAAGGTACGCACAACTACTAATACACCCACCATTTTGTTTCAATGGCAAATATACACACAATAATCTAAATGTATGTGTTTAATCATAATGGATTATGAAATTCAAAGGTCCACTCAGGGGCGTAGCTACTAGGGGTGGCAGGGATGCAACAGCACCAGGACCTTGGCCAAGAGGGGCCCCATTTTGTGCTTAGTTTCCAAAACTTTCAGTCTGTGTGCAAGCTGTTTTACCAGTTGTCTGTGTACAAAGCATTTTTACCATTATCTGTGTGCCAAGCATTTAACCGTGCCTGGATGTTTGCAGTGCCAGCTTCCTAAACGTTTATCAGTGTCTGCATGCCAAGCATTTAACCAGTCATTGTGCAACTATTTTACCAGTGGTTATATACAAAGCATTTTACCAATGATTATTTGGTTTGGTGCAGTGCTGTTGTGTGTTGAGCGGTGTTGGGGGGCCCATGCCAAATTTTGTATCAGGGCCCATAAGTCTGTAGCTACGCCACTGGGTCCACTTTCATTAGCGTAGCAAGATTGTTGCATTTTGAAACTGCAACACAGACACACAATCAGCTTTCAAAATGCAGCCAAACTCCAACTTAATTTAAAATTTTAAATAATATTTATGGTTTCTTTATGGTCCTTTTAAAATCTCTATAATACCTTAATTTTGCTAAATAAAAACTTATTTACACAAACTGATGCAAATAGATACTTATATGGAAAATAATTAATTTAAAAATTCTAGCAATCATTTTTCTTCCTGTAATACTTACACAGAAGGTTAGTTTACTTTGCTGTTAAATGTAATTTTTAATTCTCTTTTTTTTAACTGCTTAGTGAAGTACAACATCAGATGTCAGATTGGTTGACTGTATGAGACCAGGAGGGGGTTAGAGGGAAAAGGGTGTGGCTATAGGCAATGTCACTCTAATGATGTCAGTAGTTTCATGCTCTGGCTGGGATCCTATAATGATCTCTGAGTACACTGGCCTCCCTCCTTTTCCACTCTCTTTTTCTCCACTCTACTCTTTATTTTTTCCTTTCTATATGGCTGGGGTGCTTCTCTGGATAGGCACAATTCATAAGGGTCCAAAAAGGCTGTATCCCAGACTGAGTAAAGTTTTCCCCACCCCTCAGAGTGTGCCTCTCCTGATCTACAGTGCAGAGCTCCAACAGAAGCAGAGCAGATTGTTAAACGCCTGGCTAGCTTCACAAAATCCTGCAAGATCTTTTTCTCTCTTCTGGTGCACAGCTTAACACAGCAAAGAAAAAGTCCACTGAGGTTCACACAAAGCTTATGATCACCTCTGGATATCTTCTATTCTTGAGCTGTCTGTCTAGGAAGTTTATGCATTTTTTCCCCAATTACATCCAATGGATTTTATCTGCCTATGGGGGATTTTGCTTGTTTTTTAAGTTGTTCCTGCTGGATGACTGTGGATTCAGTTACTTCCAAAGGTATGATTCATGAAAGGAAGGATTTGCTGCTTTCATTTAATTCAGTCAGTAAAACATGTTTTTTCTTTTCCTCATTAAATTCTTTAAAGAAGAATAGATACTAGATCTGTAATTCGGCATTGGAATGTTGTCATTCTGGCAGTGTTTGATGTTTTAATGTGAGACTTTCCTGTGATGTTGAAGATTTGTGTGTGTTGGTGAATGAGTTATGTCCTCAATGGATTGGCACAGGATCACTAACTAACCGGCAATGGTCTCTGATTGCAGCCCTTTCATTAAGATAGCCCTGCTCCCCAGTTTCTGGTTGAGAGACAGGTTTCCCATGTAGATTTTGTTATGTTTCCCAGTAACAGTAAATCCAATGTTAAATGACATAGTGTGTGAATGTTTATAGAAGTATGGGTGTGTTTTTCTTGGGATTAAGCACAGAGCTATTAAGTAATGACCAGCCAGAAATCATCTTATTTCTTACTATGTCAATATGTATTGCACTTGATTTGAAGTGTCATTAACTTTAAAGTTATAACACAAGGTTTATCCTGCAGCAAAGGGACAATAGATATCAAGCACTTGTGTGTATGTAGGTAGAATAGACAAGTGCAGATGTCATTTATTTTCTTACATTCAGCTGGTAGACTTGAGGAGGTTATTGAATAACTGGGAATAGCTGGGAATGTACTGTGTGATCAATGTGTCTTTGCAATGTTGCAGTGTTAATGCTACTGTGCAGATTGTGTAAAAATAGAATATAAAATGTAAAATGCAAAACAGGAAAGCATTGTTTGTATGTTGCATAATGTGAAAAATAAAATTTAAAAACACCTCTAAACATCTAAAGATATCTATTTATCCTTGTAGAACCTCAGCTGAAAGCTAAATGAATATGGTGTAATTGTCCCATTCAGTACAGATCGCCAGGGGCATATATTTCACATGTGGTATCAGCAGAGGAAAACAGCAGAGGGTGGTTTGACCTCAAACAACCCTGCCAGGTCAGAGGGTTGCCCGCAGGTGCCGAATCAGATCATAGGAACTTGTACTACAATGTTACTGTCTTTGGCAAGCAGCTCATCTGCGTCTCAGCCTAACGACATATGGTATCTTATGGGGCCACAGTTGAGTGGCAGGAGGATTTCCAAAGGGTTTCTAGGGATCACTCCATGCTGGGTGTGTGTATACAGGAGACATCACCGATATGCCAGGAGGAACTTGGCTATCAGCAACTGTGATGGACTGGTATGTAAAGTTGATAAAATAACATTGCTGCCATTCCTAGATTCTCTAATGGTTTGACAAATGTGGTTTGTGTGGACTTGAAAAAAGCTCAGAGGTCAAAACATTTTGATAATTTAATTATGGTAATGTATTATTTAATTATTTTAAAAAAACATTGTTGTTTAAATAATATTGTTGACTTTTTTTTATTGATTTCTAGTATTAGGTTTTAGTAGAGGCATTGACTTAAATGTCTAAATAAAATCCTTTCATACATAAAACTCAAGCAGTGAGAGCAGACATGCATTGTTCACACGGTTGTGTGTTTTACAAGGGCAACTAAAACTTACAGTAGGATCTAACCAACTGGAAGCCTTGAGAGCAGGATGTGACTCATTTTATGGCCCATCCTGCCAATGTGACAGAAGTGGCTTGCTGTTATGTGGGTTATCATTTTTTGGTGTGCAACAGTCAACACTACAGTGGTTTCATATATTTCATCAAATGAACCTTTGCAATTTTTTTTCATTAAACAAAAATTCTGATATTTATTTGATTTATGTAAATTGTTAAGCAAATGGTCAATATCAATTACCAACATGATGTTCTGCACAAACAAAAGAAACCACGTTATAAACATCTGATGGTAACCCTTTGCATGGCACATTTCAAGTAACTCCTATTAAATACCACAAATGTCTCCAACCCCTGTCAACTCTTCACATGCCAAATAATACACAGTCATCTTGTGTGAGGTTATTTCTAGTAATACCAGAGTTATAAATGTCTAATTGCTGTGTACTTATATGTGTAAAGTTACCGCCGGCTCTAAATAGATGTCTAGTGTTCTTGAAATTACTCTGTCTTCTGGCATTCCATACGCACATCTCTTGGCAGTATCCCTCTTGTAATACGTTAAAGGGATTTTTTTTCTCATTCACAAGTGGAATCCAATAAGACTGTATTTTAGATAGTAGCAGAAGATTAAAATAGAAGTGTCTGCATTCCATTGTAGATCCATGATTGTTGTGTGGTTAAATGATTCCAAGACAGAGTATATTTGTTGGCAACAGACAGCTGCACTGACATTCTACAGAGAAAACACATAGAAGATGTGTGAATGTCCAACGCCTTTTATTTTGTACCCGTATATGCAAATTAGCATGTGTCATTTTTCTACTTTGAATGCTTCTAGTGCCATAGAAAGAGCTGGACTATCCTTTACCCAGATGTAGCCATTGTTTGCACATGCAATTAATATAATTATTTGAGCAAATCAATACAATTATTTGGTATGAATACATGTATCTATTTTTTCCCATTTTATTATTAATTATGCAATAATGACAGGAGCTTCAATGTTTTGCACTGAGCTGGAGCCAGACAAAGTTTACTAATAAAGAGATTGTTTTGTGATAAACCTCTGGGAGAGTGTGTCTATATGATCTACCTACGATTGGATGACCTGTTGGCAGACCTATTGGCAGAATGTCAGACTCACTTCCCTTCCTGTGAATGACAATTATCACAATCAGGATTCAGGAATACTGATCAGAGTTACTTCAGTAGATGCTGCTGTAATCCAGACTTCACAAATAGAAGTTTCTCCCTGTGTATAGTGTTATGATCAAATTCTAATATGCCAGGAATTATAGTATAATGCAAATAGCAAACTGACACGTACATGACCATTTAAGGGGGAAGAGAAATGTCATTACATTTCACTAAAACCGTTAAATGCACGATTGGTAGGGTGTAATTTCTAGTGCTATTTATTGCACACAAGCTCATTAAAGGGCTCGTTCACATAGGAATGGACAAAAACGCAACTTAAAAATGCAGTGTGTTATTGATTTTTTATTACTTTTTTGTATACCTTGCTGACCATTTGCATGTACGTTGTTATCCATGTTATCCTTTTACCACATTTCATGCATTTTAGAATGCCGTGCAGGGCAGTGCATTTATAAACGGACTGGATTGGAACTGTACGATATTATGAAATCCTATGGGTTTTACTGTCTGTCTGTTTTTTAAAAAATGGATACAAAACTGATGTAGTGTGATCGACCGCCTAAGCGAGTTCAAGTTTCAAAATATCTTCAAGGAGGCCCCCCGAAATTGTAGGCAGGACCCCATGCCCCCCACGATCAGCTTTTTTAAACATCTGATCGCAAGTACGAAGGAAAACTACGTGTGATCAGCTGTAAGTAGTGGAAGATTGGGTCCGAGTCTTTTAAACAGCTGATTGGGCATATATTCATTCATACGAGAGATCTGCTGTTTAAATATGGCGCGAGAAGGTGAGCTTGTGGTGGGCCCTGCAAGCACCCCTGCTATATAAAATCTATTGGCATAGAATGTGCTGTTAAGGAAAACAAAGTTTGGTGTCTGATCCCATCTGACAAATGCAGTGAATTTTTTACTCTTTAAGGCTGTATAACACCATGAAATTTTTCGTCGCAATTGACTAATAGTTTAGTGTATCAGTCAATGGGGCAGAAAAAAATTGCATGGCTTTGGGGCGGCCCATAACCGACTTTCAATCGTTCGTTTGAATCGGACTAATGGGGCGATCAGGCACATCAGAAAACACAGAGCGATTGTGCGGTCCTCTATGGGTGGCTACCTTTGCTGTGACCTTAAAGGAAGCATCCATCCCCAAAATGAAAACTTACATACAGGTAAATCACCCCACAAAACTCTAAACTTGATATTTGAAACCTGAAATATAAAGGTTAACCTTAAATCCTGCACAATGTCCTGTTTCCCTGTTTTGCTTCCTGGTTTTTCCAGTTAGCAACTGTCAGTTATGGATATGACAGTTGACATCACAGCAATGACTGAATGCTAATCCCCTAGCTGCCTCTTCTGAGCATGCTCAGGATCAGTACAGAGCTCAGTAGCAGTTTCTAAATTGCTCAGTTTCCATGAGGCATCCAGAAGCATAGCAGGCATACAGTAATGAATTCATTAGGACAAACTATGATATATCAAAATATTTTAAGAGGCCATTCTTCTCTAAAAGATGTTATTATGAGGGTGGAGTTGTCCTTTAAGTCTTTCCTTCTAACAACCGGGTAGTAAGCGTGGCGACCGGTTGTTCAGGGTAGGGATCCATGGTGTGTATTCAGCTAAAGTGTGTGCCCTGAATTTTTGTAGAATGACAGGTTTATTCAACAGGCAATAAAAACTGTTCCTAGCTGTTCCAACTCACCCCCTCCCATTACAAGACCTAGGATGTGTATTTATAAAATAGTATAATTTCATTAGGCCCTAAACCACTAGGACCTCACCTCTTGGTTAACACTGGTAAACTTCTTGAAAGTTGCATTCCAACAGAGGTGAGCTTACTCTGAAATATCATATAATTATGTGGGACTGTTGTAGAATATACATGTATATATAAGTATTTACCTGTTGGTGACTTGTGTTATATTTTAAGAGTCCAGTACGTGGAATCTTTGACATCATAAATGGATTCTGTACATTTGCTTGGTTGCGGCAAAATATCTGATGCAGGGCTGTTTTGCCGTGACTGACAGTCCTTGGCCCTGGCCAACTGGTCAGAAGTTGGAACGAGCCAAATGGTCGTAGGGATGCATGTTTTTAAAAGCAGTTTCCTGTACTACATGTTCAGGAAAATGTAGTTTTGAGTGAACTTGGCCTTTATAAGTGGAAGCAATGGATACTGATTATGTAGAGTTTTGCAAGGCATGTTAAATTATGCTTAATACATGGGCTTCTTTCTTTAACCCTATATCAGCCACTAATTCGGTCATCTTTAGGAACAGTAAAAGCAAACAAACATTTATTGTGGTTGAGATCAAACAACCTGAACACAATTCTAACATTTTGTATTATGATGAAAACAAAACAATAAAATAATATCTAAATATTATAAAGGTATTGTTAGAACTTCCTCTATATCATGTTTATATGTCGGTGTGTTAAAACACTACCAACATAGACCCTCTGGAACCTAGATAGTATAATACTTACCTGCATTGTAAAGATATTCGTGTTAGGAGCTTCGTTCGGTTAATTGTACAGTATAATTCACTCAGTGGCCATGTATTCAGATTTATTATGGTGCTCATTGTTCAGATTGTTCAATAAATAAAGAAAACTGAGCCTACCATTTTTTTAAAGGGTAACTGTGGTCTCTAATTTTTCAAACAAGTTAGGCTGGGTACACACCAGAAGATATTTTTGGCTGATACCAGGAGAAAATATCTCCTGGTATGGGACGGGCGTCCGCGACCGACCTCGATCGTCGCTCGCCGGAATTTGCCGCGACCGACGGACATTTGTTGGGCGTCGATCACTCCATGTGTACCCAGCCTTAGGGTTATATAAAGACTTGTTGTACCTTTAAAATGAACCCTTAATCTCAGTGTCTAGGTAAAATTTGTAAGAAGTTATTGCATGCTCGGAAGAGGCAACTATGGTGGCCATAAATGCATACATCTGGGGGAAAAAATCAAAACTTTCATGATAGAAAAAGTTATTGTATAATTTGACTGACAGTTGCTTACTGGAAGTTCCAGAAAGCAAAAAGAGGAGCATTTCAGGTTTGTCTTTTATGTCTCAGCTTACTTACTATTGCATTTTTCTTAATAGTTTTTTCATTGAGGGCTGGACTTGTCCTTTAAGTGGGCTGTTCTCCCCTGGAGGGAGGGTAGGAGCAGAAAGTAAGGGGATTTCACTCAACAACTGCAAGCTTGGAAATTGTAAAATTCGCAATATAATTTCTCACAGGCTGCACCGAGATATGATCCAGGGAACATTTTAAGGAAAAACTGCAGGCTTTCATTTAACCCTAACTTTAGAGACCACAGTTACACTTTAATGATTTTATTCTTGTTAAGTTTACCTTTATATCTAATGTATTAAAATGAATTGTAGAAAGCATTGCTGATTCTTACAGGGATATTAAAAGAGCTAATGTATCTCTCCCTGGATGAAACACACGAGCAGGTTGGGGCCCACAAGGAATATATAAGAATAGGGCCCACCATAAAGTATTAAGATGCCCACTCAAATATTCATCTATCTTTCTTAAACATTAAAGTCTCTGACTCATTCCACCTTACTGCTTATGTATTAGACATTTCTCACAGTGTCTTTGGGCCATATTTATAAACCCGCGGTATCGCTTTTTAGCGATAGCGCGGGTTAGTTAATTTACGATTGCGGTCATAATTGTAGTCGTGATCGTACTTTAGAATACCGTGCGGTAGTAAACTACCACAATGGTATTCTATGGGGATGTAAATCTCACGATTTCTTTATCGTAGATTTACGAAGAGTATTGTAATTTACAATTGGTGTCATAAATTTACGATACTTAAACTGATCATTAATCTCGAGCGGTTTTAACGAACGTAAATTACCATACCGATCGTTAAAGTTGCGATACTCGCTAAAAAAGCAATACCACGGCTTTTATAAATATGGCCCTTTCTCTGTATCTAAATGTTACAAATGTTTTCTGTTTTTATGGCTGAATGGGTGTAGACCCACCAGGGATTACTGCTGTATGTACAAAACACCCATATTAAATATAATGTATCATATGGCAAACTGTTAAAGACCCCTTTTCTAATACCTACCTACCACACAATCTATTTAACTTCAATCATTGAAAGTCCCAACACACTATTAAATCCTTCACTGCATTGACCAAGCAGTGCGCTACACAAGTTGCATAGTGTGCCAACCAGGGCTCTTTTAATAAATGTTCTGAAAGCACCTGCTCGCCTTTTTATTCTTTTTATATAGACCTTTGTTACTTTACTACAATTACAATAATAGTAGGCAGGGTCTGTCTTAAAAGAAAAGATAAAATATTGGTTCACAGGAAAAACAGTAATAAGAACATTCTGTTGTATTCAGTTAGATCATGGACTTTAAGTTTAGATGTTTCGTTAGTCACCTGACTGGCTTCTCAATTCAGCATTGAGATTAAGAATGAGAAAGCCAGCGGATATGACTAGAAACATCTTCAACAACTAAACTTTAAGTCCTGTTGGTCTAACTGAATACAACAGATATACTGTACTATGACCTGGATGAATGAAACCTTCACAAGCACAGTAATATGAAATAACATAGCAGAGGGCTGAGTGGCAAATGAGTTGTGTTAAACTACACATCAAAATAAATCGGGATGCGCTACACACGTATGTGGATAGAAATCATTTATTTAATATACTGTAAATGCATACATAGCTTAAGTTAAAAACAGGGACAAGATAATCATCAGGAGGCACCTGCCTGACGTTTTCCTGTAACCAAACTTCCTCAGAGTTAAAGTAATTGCATTTAAGCAATTGATCAAGTCTCCACTGTGGCAGTCTCCACTGCCAACAGATTTGTCAGGATCAAGGGTCTCCACTGCCAACCAATTGTCACCTCACTTGCTAATGACTACTACCCTTCATCAAACTCTTTACCTACGCAGAGTTGCAGACATGAATAAACTTCTCTCTCTCTCAGCATACTTTACACGCGATCTTCCCAGTCTACTGACCTCTCAGTGTTCCATGTGCCTATAATTACACATCTGCTAGTGAGATGATTATCCCTTGAAGGAGTATTGTCTGACTCCCAGCCAGTCTATATAGTCAGATGTGCCATTGCACCTGATCTAAAAAGTGAGAAGTGGCAAAATTCTACGACTGCTGTCTGTCATCTGGTGTATCTGTAGCACTGTGTGATCTCTCCAAAATAATGAATTCTAAATGCTCTTTGCATGACCACATACATTGTTGGTTAGAAGGCTGCATGTCCTGCTCGAATACAACCTACTACTTAATTAGAATAATTATGTCAAATCCTTCATCAAATTTGTTATACAAACTTCCAGGTTTATTTATATACAGCACATTCAATTGTAATCACTGAATTAGCTGTTATTTTACTTAATTTTAAGTTGTTTGCTTACCTTTAACATCCAGTAGTTTTAAAAAAAACCCAAAAAATGTAAGCATGGGTATTCCAAAGATATTCAATATAAATTGTGGTTAATCCAGGGATACTTTCCATTGCAATTAGGAGTGCAGGAAGGAATCCTACCCCCCATTTTTAGTGTTTTTTTTTCCTGTCTCTGGATAGAAAAGTTGGACTTGATGGACGTATGTCTATATTCAATCTAAATTACAAACAATATCAATTACTATGTGATATAGAAAATTCTGGCAGAACACCGAATTTGACCCAAATGTTGCTGAAGTGCAGCAGATTAGCAGTATTTAATAAACCAGAGCTATAACCAAACACCACCTAGTATATCGAAACCCAGTGCAAGCTATATAACCTAGAGCTAGCAGGATTTAAGATCCCAAACAGGGCCACCAAAGTCTAGCACCTCCAGCCAGGAAATTATGTTATTAAGATTCTGATGGAACACTCAGGTCCCTCTTGAATAAGTGTTCTGCCTTTTTAAGGCTTCCAAATAACCCGATACATCTAGATCATTTTATATATTACTTTATGCCTTTTGTTCTTAATTAAAGAGACACATGCAGCTTTCAGGATGCTTTAGCCATCAATGTTAGTAGGCCAGAGTTCATGCACATTACTGCATAATCATTGGACAGTAATGTGACTCTGCTTCAGGGGCATACCTGAAGGGGCCAGGGCCCCAACATGAGATTGGGGGCCAGGCCCTTGACCCGCTCCTCCCTCTATGAAGATATCCGCAACTCCACGACTGTGTGCAGCGACTAGCTGTTTTTAAACAGCAGATTGTGCGTATGATAGATTCAGCTGTTTAAAGTGATCAGCTGTTTTAAAGACCTATACCCAACATCTGGAACTGAAACCAGAAGTTTGGGTTCCGGTCTTTTAAACAGATAATCACGTGCAGTTTCCTTCATACGCGCAATCAGTGTTTTAAAAACAGCTGGTCCTGCAGAGATTTTGGGGCTGGCGGGCCCTACTACGTCGCGGGGAATGTTCTGTTAGACATGGTATTTTATATATACAGGTCAGTGTGTTCTGGTGGACATGGTATTTTATATATACAGGTAAGTGTGTTCTGTTGGACATGGTATTTGATATATACAGATCAGTGTGTTCTGTTAGACATGATATTTTATATATACAGGTTAGTGTGTTCTGTTGGACATGGTATTTTATATACACAGGTCAGTGTGTGCTGTAGGACATGGCATTTTATATATACAGTTCAGTGTTGGACATGGTATTTTATATATACAGGTCAGTATGTTCTGTTGGACATGGTATTTTATATACACAGGTCAGTGTGTGCTGTTGGACATGGCATTTTATATATACAGGTCAGTGTTGGACATGGTATTTTATATATACAGATCAGTGTGTGCTGTTGGACATGGTATTTTGTATATACAGCTCAGTGTGTACTGTTGGACATTGTATTTTATACATACAGGTCAGTGTGTGCTGCTGGACATGGCATTTTATATAAAATGCTCCCAATGTCCAGTACACACTTACCTCTATATATAAAATGGCCCCTCAAAGAGTAAAGCCACTTACTGAGTGACTAAGTCACTGTAAGCCAAGGACCATGGGGCCATGCAGCAGACCCAAGGAACACTACATTCACTGAGCACACCACTCCTCCCAGGTTCATCCCACTACAGACTGTACTGCTATCCAGTCCATTCAATATATCAAATGAATGGACTGTGCAATGGAATGTGCAAACGGACTCGCCAAACTTTTGTAAATTTGCAAAGAACTATTATTTACCCATTTGTGAAAAACGAACCTCTAGGGCAATGTTTCAGGTGGAGGTCCACCCGGAACGTTGCCCTAGAGGTTTATTTTTCACACATGGTTTGGTGAGTCCGCAGACAAAAGGAACTCCAGCAAGCAAGCACACACCCCTTTCTCTCCTTCTCCAGTGTTGAATGCAGTAATGCAGGAAAGAGGGACTTTATTTTACTACTGACTTTCCTTCACTCTCCGGGCCCCTGCCAGTCACGGACCCATTCTGGAGTACCTCCTCCCCCCCCCCCCCCCCCCCGATGGCAGCCCTGGTTTAATGGTTTAAAGAGGTAGTCAGTTAGGACTTTCAGTCATATTTGTAAGGCACCTTTGTGTCCATTGAAACAAAAACATTGAAATCATACACTAAATCTGCCATAGTCCAAGGTTTACAAATGATGAGGCATGCATACAAGTGTTTTTCAGGCTTATGTTTCTCTCTTCCAAGCATAGAGCAATCAGAGGTAGGAACTGATGACATGGTGGCTTTTAAATAAAGCAGTCTCCCTCCTGTACATAGACCAAACAAGAAGCAGGAAACATAAATATTTCTAGATGAAAACGTTTGACTGTCTGCACTAATAGAAAAAAAACCAGGTCTTGTTCTAAATGTAACTTATTTTGAGTTTAAATTAGCTAGGAAGGTACAGTAACTGTTCCACTGTATTTTTCTTGGTCTTAGTTCTTTATTTATTTTGATTGTGTTTTAACATATCTCTATAGTAAATGTATTTATAACTTTAAGGGAAGGGAATTTAAGGGAAATTATGCTAAACAAAACTCTCTCCCCTTAAAGGGGAACTGTGGTCTCCAAATAAGTTGATAGAATTGTTTTTCATAAAATGCCAGGTTACTACCTCTAAAATGAGCCATCAACCACCTCTCTACATGCTGCACAGTCCAAGATTCCGAATTACTGATCGGAAAGTTAGTGGTTGGGAGGTTTGAATCTGCAGGGCAAATACTAGTTCCTTCTTCTTATCTGTGGTTGGCATGTGCTCAGTGCAGGAGAAAGCAGAAGAAACCAGGAAGAGTTTGAGTTACAGTGACTGAAGGAAGAGAAGGAGGGGCCACAGGGGGTTTCAATGGGACTGAAAGGAGAGGGGCCATAGGATCCCACAGGGAGGAGGAGACACAGGCAAGAGGGGCTGTCACATAGTTTCAGAGCAAGAAGTGATCTGGTGATGCACATTTCAATCTTTAAAATGTCACCAGGATCATACTTCTAGCTGCAATCTATACAAACTTATAGCAGTATAAATGGTGGTGTTTTCAGCTAGCACTGAGAGCTGTGACATCACCAGGAGCATTGCTCTGCCCACCCTGCCATATGCGCTGAGCATGCCCAGTTGTATTCTTCTGATGTAAGAACCAAATACACATGTATAGAGACCACAGTTACCTTATAATCCCTTTAAGATTTACCCAGAGCCATTATTGAATCTTCATTGTAGTATATCTACAATGTGCTGCTCCTGAAGGGGTTTTGCCTCTAGTCTGCCTATCTGCACTCGTTTTTTGTTTTTGTGGTTAAGAATAATAGCACAGCAGAGCTCCATTTGCCCTGAAGCTTATGCTATTCCCTTGCTTAATAAAGTACAAGGAGCTACTTGTGTTGTGTTGTCTGTTCGTGGAGACTGAACACTACAAGGCTTGCAGCATTAATGACAGGATATAACATCCATAAGGGATATGGCCAAAGAGTGATTATGGCTCTTGGTAAATTTCCCTGAATTAAATAAAAGTATAAAACCCAAATCTGAGAGGGAATTCACAGTCTTTATACTTTCATAGTCTTCCAGCATTACAGAGAACGCTAGGCAGGCATCCGGATACTAAGGCCTGTGAGCTGCTCCTTTTACTTCTATTTGACTACGAAAACCCTGCAGTTATTAAACGGCATATCCACACCCCAAAAAAAACTTTTGGTATTTTGTCAAGTGCCTCCCAAGACGCGATGTCTCAGCCAATCACAGGCGCTTCTGCCGTTCTGCCTCCTTGTACTTGCTTCCATGCACAGAAGCAAGCAGAAGAAAACATAGGGAACAAAGGCTGGTAAGTAGCGTTACTAGCATATTAGAAAGGTAAGAAGCTTGCAAACTCAATGCTTTGGGGGGCACTTGACAAAATATCAAAAGTTGTTTTTTTTGGGTGGGGTGGACTTGCCCTTTAAATCAGAATCCAAAATACCTTTATTCTGCATTACGGTTGTTATTTTATGATTGGGGTGAAAAATAAGGATGGCACTGTAAAATACTGATCATTATTTTATAGTGTTGGTAAAGGTGTATTTTGTGAAGCCACACCATTATAAATATGTCCCTTAGCTCGTTATTACTAATGCACATTTCCAATCTGAAATGCTCTCCAGTGGCAAGAGCCCAGGATGGACAGATATTGTGAATCCACTGTCCATAGGCATTCCTGGAATGTTCACACTGCCTGCCGACTAAAAAGATTAGAGAGCAAAGTCCTGCCAGATCATGTGCAAACAAACTATTTTGAAGACATCAAACACCAACTGTGAGAAAACAACCTTTGCTTTACTGTCAATATTATACAACTCTATTTTCTAAATGTATGTGTTATCTGAATTATATTTATTTCATCCATAGATATCATGCATTTCTTCGCCCAAGCTAAGAGATGGATACAACAAAGTCTCAGCAGGTTTAAGACTCTGAGAAAAACAGGTCCTGACCACTGCACGGGCATTTGTGGGGCACATGTTTGTTCACTGTGGTGTTGGGCACGAAAGTACAAAAAAACAGTATTCTTGATTCACTGACCCATTCTCTGTTCTTAAAATACTCTATATTCTCTAGTAGGAAAGGGATTTCCTCAGACCTAGTCACTTGCCATCAGCTTATTGGTCTGATGGGAGGAAATGACAAAGCAACTGTCACACAAAACATTTACAGGGCACTGAAAAAGTTATTAACGGTCACATTCATCTCAAAGAATCAAAATTCTCCTTAATTCCTATTAGTTGGGAACATCTACAGTAGAAAGACTGGCAAGAAATGTCACCTTTACTGATGTACTGAACAACCTCTATTGGCTTATGGTAACATTTGTTCCTTTAGCATGTACATGATCATTTATCTCTCTGTAAAAAAAAATACTTAGATTTGAAGATTTTCAGTAAAGAGCACATATAGTACAATAAATTACGATATTGCTCCTTTATACCGGAACTGTGGTCTCCACATAAGAGTCCTCTATAAAAAAGAGAGCGATCCCACGTTTACAATTACTCCAGGATCATGCATCTATCTGCAGTCTATCCAAATTTTTGTAAAGTGTGGTGCTTCCTGTTTACACAGTGAGCTGTGACATCAGCAGTGGGCCCTTAGCTTGAGCATGCCTGCTTGTATCCTACTGCTTGGGCATTATTTTTTTTATTGTTTTCAAAGCCACAAGTCAAAAAATATTTTTTTCTCTCTCCCCAAGGTGTCCATAGTCAGAGGAAAGCACATGTTATTATTATATATATTACTATATTTATATTATTAAGTCTCTAACGAATTTCAGAAAAATATTGATTTTTGGGTGTGGGGCTTATAACACATGCCTTTCACAGAGACAGAGTAAGAAGAGAGACCTCACAAACCTATAACTTTGGATTGACAACAGCTAGAGACATCATCCTAGGCTTGCGTGAATGGTATGATAGAGCTATTTTAATAGTCATTATTGTATGGAGACCACAGTTCTACCTTTATTTACAAGGAGCAAAATACGAATACAGTATTTTGGTACATGTATTTACTAAATACAGTAATTTACTACCATGTAATATCAGCCTATTTACTTCTGCAGTCTATATTTAGAGATGTTCGAAACTGATGAGTTTCGTCCCATTTTCGGATTTTCGAATTTTCGAAAAAATTCGAAAATCCGAAAACGGACCCATAGAAGTCTATGGGAGAAAAAAATTCAAAAGTTTCTATCAATTTGAAGGGTGAAATCGTATGTAGGTACTGTAATAGACACAGGGACCTGGGGAATGGGGGAACTAATAAATATAAGTAAAACTCATTTAAAATCTATCTTTCCACATGATCGGGCTGTTTTCGAGCTTTTGCAGGCTATTTTCGAGGGTTACCGAAATCGAACACTACTTTCGAGGGTTACCGATATCACAAATACGAGGGTTACCGAAATCAGCTTGTACATTTGAGGGTTGGCGAAATCGGCACAAACATTCGAGGGTTACCGAAATCGATCGCTACTTTTCGAGGGTTGATGGACTTACGATTTCGAGGGTTACCAGGATTCGTACAATTATCGAAGGTTACTGAAATCGATCCCCACCTACGATACAAGTTTTCAAGGGTTACCAAAATCGATCCCCACCTACGATACAAGTTTTCGAGGGTTACCGAAATTGATCCCCACCTACGATACACGTTTTCGAGGGTTACCGAAATCGATCCCCACCTACGATACAAATTTTCGAGGGTTACCGAAATCGATCCATGCTTTCGAGGGTTACCGAAAACGGCGATAAAAATCGTAAACTCGAAAAATTTGAGTTTCGAAAAATCCGGGAGTTCCGAAAGTTTCGTCGGGACTTCGAAACCGCTGGATTTGATTTGAAACTGGGTTCTATTAGAACCCAAAGTACATCTCTATCTATATTTAATCATGCAGTGTATTTTTCAGTGCAAAAAAGAACATGTCTAATTGATGTCTCTTCATGGGATCTCTTAGCTGATTGGCCTTCTTACTTAGACTGTTTGGCAGCTCTCCTAGACTTTGCTAGGAACTGAAGTGGTTTTACTTCATTTCACTCTAAACTTTTTCCAAGCAGACAACGTTAAAGTTACCTACCACAAGCTGAACTACCCACTCTTTTTCCAAGGCACCTGGAGGTGTGAATTACGCAGCTATGATATGTCATGGCTGTCGACAGAATGAATCCAAACCACAAATGCTAAATGAAAACAATGTCTAGAGTAGGGTTGACATATCCAATTTTAACAAAACAACCAATGTTAAATATAAATTAGAGATGCGTCATCATAGTGGAAAACGTTTTTGGCTAAAACAAGATAATTATCATATTCCATTAGGGGAAAACCCTATATGGCTGTGGAGAACAAAGAATATTGACAGCCAAAATTGGTAAGTGATCCATCAAAGTGGCTTTATGCACCATGTCTCTAGGGGCCATATTTATAAAGCCGTGGTATTGCTTTTTAGCGATACAGTGACATTAACGATTGGTATTGTAAATTAACATTGGTATTGTAAATTAACGATCATTAAACCGATCGGAGATTAACAATCGGTTTAATGATCGTAAATTTACGATACCGATCGTAAAACTACGATAACGAAATCGTAGATTTACGACCCTCTATGCATACTATTGCGGTAGTTTACTACAGCACGGTATTCTACGATCGAACGTTCAGCAATTAACGAACGTTCGGTCATAAATGTACAATCTAACTAACCCGTTAGTTAACGGGTAATTAAATGTACGAATCTAACTAACCCGTTAGTTAATGGGTAACTAAATGTACGAATCTAACTAACCCGTTAGTTAACGCGTAACTAAATGAACGATCTAACTAACCCATTAGTTAACGGTAACTAAATGTACAATCTAACTAACACATTAGTTAACGGGTAACTAAATGTACGAATCGAACTAACCCATGGTATCGCTAAAAAGTGATACCACGGCTTTATAAATAATGCCCTAGAAGACTGCACACACATGGCAATTCTCTTGCATGTGTATGTAGCTTTAGGCTATACAATCTAATTGTAAAGTTACTTTTGTGACAGATCTATGGCTGGGTACACACAGCCGTATTTTTAGACCCGACCAACCGTTCGCCACAAGTGAGAGGATGGGACAAGTCATTGTTGATTTGCGGCGAAAATCGCCGCGGACGACAGTTTGGCGCTACCAATAGTACGTTCCAATAATGCCAGAAACACCGGCACTTTTTCGACCGACCGATATACGAAAATATCAGTCGGTTTGCCCCAAAAAATCGCCTTACGTGTACCCAGCCTAAACCGGGCAAAATTCCATGGTCATGAAGTACTCACGGTTTGGCTGAAGACAATCAGGTTGGGATTTAAAGTTTTAACGACACACCTTGTAGTGATCCATAAAATTCCAGTGAAATGGCACTCACTTTTATTTTTAAATACAAAGTTTGAACCTGTGTTTTGAACAGGACAAAAGAAAGTTTCCTGTGAGTGAAAGGAACCAGAGTGGAACATATACAAAGTCCCTTGCTCTAAAGGACCTTAATCTCAAGGACATAGAAAAAGGACATTTAATAATTTGATGGTGGTATGGTGTGTGTGTGAAAGTTTGAAAATAAGTTTGAAAATAAGGTTTGTTTGTGCTGATAGTGTGCTGTGTTAAGGACTGTGTGTGCAGGACTGTGTGTGCAGTAAGCAGATTAATCTTTCTTTCTTCCAGTTAAAGGGGTGCACTGGGCTTCTATATTCTAGTTGTGAAGGGGTTAATGAGTGTTTTGGTTTTTTTTCCCTCTCTTCCTGGCTCTTGTACTAATTGGTGTGGGGGCTGAGGCCTATTAGTTAAAGAGAATGTCCACCCCCAAAACTAAAATTTAACCTACTACTGGCCTCACTGTGTAGCAAAAATCCTCACCTTAACCCTCTGCTCCAAACGGTTCTCCTGTAATGTCAGTTCAAAGTCCCAGAAATTAAAGAGTAGGAGCCATTTCTGGTGTAATTTGTTTCTGCCTCTAACTATTCCTTGTAGAGGTTTCTATGAGCAGTATAGGAAATGATGACCGCACACATCCAATAGTGCAAAGGGTCCTTAACCCATTTATTCAAAGTGAAACAACCAAACGGATAACGTTTCGGGGGGCCTAGCCACCCTTCATCTGATGTGTAATGAGGTATCCAATTTGGTTTTTCCTGGCTATGCAGTGCTCTGGGGCAATAGAGAAATAGTTTCCCTGCTCAGCACAGGAATAAACTGAGATTTTGCATTTGTAAGCATATTTTTATTTGATAATAAGCTTATATTGTAAGTGGATATATATTTACTGATCAGATCATCTGATTGTTGGGGGATGCTTATAGTAAATGTAAGTAGCAGGGCTGCATTCATTACAACCTGGTTGTATTTACAGTACACTGCACGTTTTCAATATGCAACCCCTATCCTATACATTACCTATCTGCCCTTTGCTGTTTGAGAGTGCTTGTCAGGGAATGGTGAAACTAGTAGAGCAACTAAATAGGCACTAAGGTTAGTCACTATTTTGCAGGCTATTTGGCCAAAAGGAAAGCAATTTCAGGCTCTGTAATCAAAACACTATTATTATCATTTATCTGTTATATCAACATTTATGTGCAGTTTATGGAATTTTTTTCAACAACACCATAGGTACGAACCACAGGAGCTAAAAAATATTAATTTTGGCAGTCCAGCTAAACAACCAGCCATCTACTTGCAAATCTCTAACCTAATAGGCAAGACCTGCTAGTTTGACTGCTGATTAGAAACTGAGCTTCTCTGAAGATGTCATGCTGTTTTATAGTGTCTCATAAACACCCCCCCAAAAAAATCTGATTGGTCTTGATACAATCTTAAAGGGCATGTCCACCCCCAAAACTATGTTTTGCTGTAGTGTAGAGATCGCTATCCTGTGTACTTTTGCCATATACTTTCATTATTTTTTTGGAACAGTTATCAAGTTATTTTCATTTTGTGTTTCTTATGGGTGTAGCCATTGATTTCACTCCTCCTATAGTGGGGCTGTGTCTTGTAGTCTATGGAGATATGTCCACCAATCAGAAGGGTTTTGCATAATGGTTAAAATAGCCCTTTCTCCATTTATTAATTAAGCATGCAGAATCTGAGCAACTGATTTGCAAGTCCCACCTGAGATTCGGGATTTTACATTAACCCATTCCCTTCTTCTATAGTCATCAAGAACACATGACTATATTGTTGAGTGCAAGTAGCATGTTGATGTCAGATTGAATCAGTTTATCAATGGTATATATATATATAATATATTAATATAATAATATATATTAATTTAGCTAATATCTCTATATCACCACACAGAAATACGAAGGCACTCACAGGTCTGAAACTTTTGAATGGCACCCAGGCATTTCCTTGCTTGGAATGGAGTGCTGATCGCTGCTGTTTGCTCTATAGTAAGACACAACAGTTGTTACAAGAAAGCTGCATTTATTACAGACTGGTTGCTTTTACACTGCAATTATTCACACTCAGCTTTGCTGCATGTGTTTCTGATATCCCTTTGATTGCCATGTTGCTCTCTAGACTGGTTTGCTACCATCTCCCTCTGTTCTATTACTGGAGATTATTTCTGGTGAAATTGTGGAACCAGATATTCCAATACATCAATAGCTCTGTTACTCAGATCTCCTGTTCAATATTTAGTTAGAACAGCAAACCAAACTTTTACTGGAATTATTTTTATGTTAGATACAAGAGAACCATAAAGAGCTGAGCAGTAAGGTAAGGGTTTTTAAACACTACAAAGTGGGGCCAGTAGAAGGTTAAATTTTAGTTTTGGGGGTGGACATGCCTTTTAACCAGTAGAAGGTTAAATTTTAGTTTTGGGGGTGGACATGCCTTTTAAATCTGATTGGATCTTGGACCAATTAGATATTGGGGGTTGGGTTTAAGAGTCACTACAAATAATGAATGTTCGGTAAGGAGAGCTAGTTTCAGTTTTGCATTTCATCTGAGATGTTATAGCTTTGTTCTGAGTGCCATTCAAAAGATATATATATATATATATATATATATATATATAAAACTTTTGAATGGCACCCAGGCATTTCCTTGCTTGGAATGGAGTGCTGATCGCTGCTGTTTGCTCTATAGTAAGACACAACGGTTGTTACAAGCAGAGCTGCATTTATTACAGACTGGTTGCTTTTACACTGCAATTATTCACACTCAGCTTTGCTGCATGTGTTTCTGATATCCCTTTGATTGCCATGTTGCTCTCTAGACTGGTTTGCAATCATCTCACTATGTTCTATTGCTGGAGATTATTTCTGGTGAAATATCGGAACCAGATATTCCAATACATCAATAACTCTGTTACTCAGATCTCCTGTTGAATATTTAGTTGGGACAGCAAACCAAACTTTTGCTGGAATTTTTTTTGTCTTAGATACATAAAGCCAAATACTGAGAACTAAATTGAGAGCCATCTGAACTAAGGGCTGCCAATTCAAGCTACCCAGCTAGAATCACTCAATAAGCTTATATCCCAGTACATGCCTCAGAACAAAACTATAACATCTAAGATGAAATGCAAAACTGAAACTAGCTCTACTGAACATTCACTATTTGTAGTGACTCCTAAACCCAACCCCAATATCTGATTGGTCCAAGATCCAATCAGATTTAAGATTGTATCTAGACCAATCAGATTTTGGGGGGGTGTTAACACTATAAAACAGCATGACATTTTCAGAAAAGCTCAGTTTCTAAATAGCAGTCAAACTAGCAGGTCTTCCCTTTGTATTTAGATTAGAGATTTGCAAGTAGATGGCTGGTTGTTTAGTTGGACTGCCAAAATGAATATTTTTTAACTCCTGGGTTTCATACCTATGGTGTTGTTGTATAGTTGTCCATAAACTGCACATAAATGTTGGTATAACAGATAAATGATAATAATAATGTTTTGATTACAGAGCCTGAAATTGCTTTACTTTGGCCAAATAGCCTGCAAAATAGTGACTAACCTAAGTGCCTATGTAGTTGCACTACTAGTTTCACCATTCCCTGACAAGCACTCTCAAACAGCAAAGGGCAGATAGGTAATGTATAGGATAGGGGTTGTATATTGAAAACATGCAGTGTACTGTAAATACAACCAGGTTGTAATGAATGCAGCCCTGCTACTTACATTTACTATAAGAATCCCCAATAATGAGATGATCTGATAACTACCGGTAAATATATATCCACTTACAATATAGGCTTATTATAAAATAAAAATATGCTTACAAATGCAAAATCACAGTTTATTCCTGTGCTGAGCAGGGAAAATATTTCTCTATTGCCCCAGAGCCTTGCATAGCCAGGAAAACCCAACTTGGACATCTCATTACACAGAAAGTGAATGGTTGGGTAATCCACTGGAATGGCAGTAACTAAAGAGTCACTATGTTATGTAACATAGTGACTCTTTAGTTGCCGCCATTCACATGGCAGGACGCCATTCAAATGTTGCAACAAAAATAAAAGTTTATTGCATGCACTTTCTGTACATTTCCTTTAAGGTAACAGGTATAAAAGGACAACCTCACTGAAATAATAATTATCTTTAGATATCCAATCTGAAATATCTTCTGCTAGGTGCAGTTTTGCTGTAACTAGAATGGAGACAGTGTTCATGCAAATTATGTGAATTGCATGATGGGAAGTTCCCTCTTTCAATGCTGCCTCATAGTGATAACTGAGCATGCTTGCCCTCATAGAAACCTCTACAAGGAATAGATAGAGGTGGAAACAAATTACACCAGAAATAGCTCCTACTCATTAATTTCTGGGACTTTAAACAGACATTACAGGAGAACCGTTTGGAGCAGTGGGGTAAGGTGATGATTTCTGAACACTACACAGTGAGGCCAGTAGTAGGTTAAATTTTAGTTTTGGGGGTGGACATGCCCTAGCAGTGCCAGGTGGCAACAGCCAGAGCCAGCATGGTATTGTCTTGTATAAAGAGAGGTATGGCTTCAAGGGAGGAAAAATGTAATTCTCCCTCTTTACAAAGCATTGGTAAGGCCTCATTTGGAATATGCAGTGCAATTTTGGAATCCTGTATACAAAAAGGACATCTTTGAAATGGAAAGGGTTCAGAGAAGGGCAACTAAATTAATAAGGGGATTGGGGGAAGTTTGAATATGAAGAGAGACTGGTAAAGTTACAATTATGTATGCTGGAGAAAAGGCGATTGCATGGGGATATGATTACTGTGTATAAATACATTAACGGGACATACAATAATTTATCTGGGGCATTGTTCACCAATAGAGCATGTCAGAGGACACAAGAACACCCCTTAAGACTTGAAGAAAAAAGGTTTAGGCTTCAAGTTCGGAAAGGGTTTTTCAATGTGAAAGAAGTAAAAGAAATTGAAAAGGTTAGACGTTAGGACCTTCCAGACTGGGGTTACCTTGACGTGGTTGGAAGGCTTTTCATTCATGTGATCACAGTAATGTAGACTAAAACCTCTTTGTTTATAAAGTATGCCAGTGTGCAGATAATATGATATTGTATGGGGCCTAGGAATGTGCATTGATTGTCTTCTCTATGTTTGTATAAATGTTTGACCAGATCAGTAGCACTTCCACTAAATGTAGTTGTAAATTAGCCTAATTGGAGTGCTTCCACAATTCTTGTATTGTATATATATATATATATATATATATATATATATATATATATATATATATATATATATATTGGACCTATAGTATATCTAAAATATGGCTTTTTATTATTTGCATTTAAAGGGGAAGTACATGTACTTTTTTTTGCAAATACATGTACTTTTCAGAAAAAAGAGCAATATTTTTCCATCCCAATGACCTTAATCTGCCCATTCAGCATTGTGTCTGTGTATAACAACTGAAATACTGACTTCCTGTTTGCAGGACCCCTAATAGAGACCGTTGTGGTCTTGCCCTTGACCCAGCACCAGGGTTGATTCAGTTGCTCAGTAGAGATCTGAGCATCTTTGACCCATCCAACAGCCAATCAGTAGAAATTACTGTTAGGAACATCCCAAGGATGTGGTGCATCCTGGGAAGAAGAAGGACCGTCAGCTCACTAATGCCAACAGCAGGGAACAGCAAAGAGTATGAAATCCACTGATTTTTCAAAATGGGAGAGAATATGTAGAATAAGGCATTACACAAACTAACAATTTAACAAATATTGATCATTTCCACTGAACTGTCCCTTTAACATTGTTTTCATCATACTGTACATTCAGAATGATACATATATAAACCACCTGAGTATATAATTTGCTGATTTTTAAGTTGAGTATGAAATAAATTAAATAATTTTATCAGACAGATGAATGTCGTTTCTGTACTTGTTAAATGCAACAGATGATGTTTGGCAAATTTGTAGACTGTTGCTGCCCTCAGCCTGTGTATAAACAAAGAAAAGAAATTAAATGTACATTCCTAGGCCCTGTACAATATAATACTATCTGTGCACTTGCATAAATTACAGAGGGGTTTTAGTATACATTACTGTAATCACACGAATGAAAAGCCTTCCAACCATGTCAAGGTAACAACAGTTTTAAAAAGTCAACAACCTCCCAAAACCTCAACCTCGAAAGGTTTTTTAAAATCCAAAGATGCAAATAACAGTACTTACCCAGCTTTCTTCCCCTGGGCACACTTCTGCTTGCTTCCACTGGGTAAGTACTGTAAGAAGAACCTTTGGATTTTATAAACCTTGGGAGGTTGCAGTTTTGGGGAGGTTGCCAACCAAATATAAAAAGGTCTTTTGGGGGGGGTGGACATACCGTTTTATTTAAACCTTATTTACTTTTTGCTTTTTTTTTGCTAGTATTTCCCAAGCATTTGCATTTCTCAGACTTGTGCATTGAATCAGTGTAACACAAATTCCCTCCCTCCACCCATCTGCCCACTGGCTTTTTATAGTGAGGAAGGAGGCCTTTCATCTATTGATTTACAATTAAAGGGAAGAGTTGGGAGTGCTACTACCACAGCCTATTTACCTATGTTTTATTAATGGTTTTTCTGTATGTTCAAAATGTGATCATCACAGGAAGAGTTCTTCTACCATGAATGGACACCAATCATATGTTCTATACATGAATACAGATGACATCCAGGCCACAACGCTATTGGAGTGATATTCTACAAGTTATAACCACTGTATAAAAACTGTATTTTTTTTTGGTTTTTTTGGTTTTTTTTTTTTGGAGGTTTTTGATACACAACTAAAAAGAAATGTATTTAAAAAAACTGGAGTCTCCATTAATAAGATGCTCATTTGGACTACTTAGTTTGACATTTGAAATGACCTTGTATACATCCACTGGAAGAATTCCAGGGCACATGCCACTGTTATATTTATATCTGGTATTGAACTAGGTCAGTGCCACATGAGCAACGTTTGCCAACATTGTGACTTTTCGTCACGTGTTTTGTCATTTATGTTAAATCAGCAATTAAAATGAATATCAGCCATGGGTCAGTCAACAATTCAGCGCATAGCGCACACACCTGCATTTGCCATGATGATATATTCAAACTCCAGCGCTTATTTTCTCCATGGTGACACTGACCATGAGCTTAGAGGTTAGCAGTCATTTTCATTGCATCACTAACTTGATGAAGCTTCTCCTTCTTCCTTACAGATGTACTGATTACTTCATGCACTGTTTCATTTGACTACAGTGGGACTGATGAAGCATGGCACCACGTACAACTCCCACAATTCAATTTACAGCTCATTCAACTCATAACTTTAATTCTCATAAACTCTCCCACAGTACTACAGTCAAATAAATGGTCCTTTAGCTAAGTTCGCTCCTTTAATCCCCACTCAGCCGGGGTGAAATAGAGCATATTGGATGTAGAAGTAGAAAGAAGTTAGATTGTGAATGGATAGAGAACTGGTTATTGGACCGCAAACAGAGAGTGGTGGTTAATGGAGCTACATGTATGTGGGCTAAAGATCTAAGCGGAGTGTCTCAGGGTTCTGTACTGGGACCGCTTCTGTTTAATCTGTTTATAAATGACTTAGAAGGGGGCATTGAGAGCAAGGTCTAAGTGTTTGCTGATGACACTAAACTATGCAGAGCTTTAGAAACTTCAAATGATGGGCAAGTGCTGCAAGCAGACCTAGATAGATTATCAAAATGGGCAGCAGAATGTCAGATGATATTCAATATTGAGAAATGTAAGGTGATGCATTTAGGATTTAATAATCCCTGTGCCACCTACACCATAAATAACTCTGTGTTAAGTGCATCTGTAATGGAAAAAGATTTGGGGGTTCTGGTAGATAACAGACTAAGCTATAGTAAACAATGCCAGGTAGCAACGGCTAGAGCTAGCAAGATATTGTCTTATATAAAGAGGGGAATAGATTCAAGAGAGAAAACTGCGTTGCAGTTTTGGAATTCCATATACAAAAGGGACATCTTGGAAATTGAAGCAGTTCAGAGAAGGGCAACTAAATTAATAAGGGGAATGGAGGGGCTTGAATATGCAGGCAGATTAGACAAGTTAGGGCTGTTTACATTGGAGAAGCGACGTTTGCGTGGGGATATGATAACCTTATACAAATATATTAATGGCCCATACAATGAGCTCTCTGGTGCATTGTTCACTAATAGGTCATATCAGAGGGCACGTGGACATCCTTTAAGGTTGGAAGAAAATGGTGAAACTGTGGAACTGTCTTCCAGCAAAAGTGGTAATGGCAAGTTCATTGAATAGCTTTAAAAAAGGCCTGGATAAGTTTCTAAAACTAAAAAATATTGAGAATTACTGGTATTAATTCATATAGATCTGGTTGATCCAGGGATACTTTCCGATTGCGATTCAGTCAGTAAGGAATCCCCCCCCCCTTTTTAGCTGTTTATTTTTTTTTTTCCTTCCTCTGGATCAACTGTAGGTAGGTAGGTAGGGTTAAAAACATTATTTTCTTTATTTTGTGTAGTAAAACAATTGGCACTGGCACTTTAACATTTCAGCACAAACTTCTCCCAAAAAAAGAATTCAGTATAGAATAAATGAAACAATGTGACAATTTAACAGATGTAAAATTCCCATATTTTGGATAATTAGACATTATCTGACTTATTTAATAAGAGGTTAATTTGCCTCAACCAATCAGATACCTATTTATTGGTCTACTACAGTTAGAAAAAAATGACTAACATCTGCAGATTAAAGGGCATTTATAGTGGGAATTAGAGTACCTTTATTTCCTTCAGTGTCCCGAGATACATAAGTTAAAAGAAGTCAAGATTTTAATACACCACTCCTGCTTGAGCTGTCATTCAAATCACCTAACAGCATGCCAGTGTAGTGTGTAGGCTTACACAAGTTTTACAGCAAGTCTCCCAATGACTCCTTCCCGCTCACTAAAATGCTTGGCAAATACTGGGTTATAAACAGACGTAAAGTAAAGCTTTCAACCTTTGACCAATTTATTACCTGTCAAAGGGAGATCGGGCTGCAGTGATAAAGCAGGGCTCGGGTCTCTCCTAACTCAACCCACTCCCACTCCTTATGTAGCAAGTATCTCCAGAACAGAGAGACTTCCTCTCTACAGGCTTACATATGGAGGGATTTTTTGGTTTAGAAAGGTTAGAGAAATGTGTAGGAGGATTAATGGGCATGAGAGGCTTGTTTCACATGCTTGATTTACAGCTGGATTATTTGAACAGGGGAATGACCAGAGAGGGGAGGGGGAGTGGGGAGCTCTGCAGTAACAGTAAGACTGTGTGCAAACAAGGAGCCACAGAGATGGTAAGAATAAGGCAGCATACACTAATCTTTTTATGTCTAGATTGGCGCACCTCTTATTAAATGAGCTCCAGTATGTTCAGATATAACTAATATAGACCATCTCACAATAACAATTATTCTGCTAAGTCTAATCTAATTATTAAAAAGAAATATAGGACATAAAGGGTAGCAGATGGAATTAATTCAAGGGTTCAGAGTAAAAAAGCATTGGCAATTAAATGTAACCCCTTTATTGCTTTGATGCAAATGTGTTACCATAGGAAATGTTTCCAATTTAATAAAAGAAGTTTAGATTTGAATTAACTCCATCAAGAGAGAGAGAGGACGGGTTAAAAAGTGTTGGTGGTATAGCGTATTGTGCTAAGTTTTTTAAATAAATTGCTACCGTATTTAAAAGACTATTTTGTCTATTATCTCTACTTGGCATGCACCCGGGCAATCTGTCGAGAAAAGTGTGAGTGTGACCCTGCCCTGTATCTATCTATTTATCTTTATATCTACATATAAAATATAATGGATTAACTGCACTCCACCTTACATGCAAAGAACCTGGTGCAAGTGTGATGGGAACCCAGCTGGGTTTTTCTAAAAATACACAATATTTGAAGATACAGCACCAAGGATTTGAATTCATGCAGGTAAAATTCATTATATTACCATCTGTATTAACATAGCAACGTATCAGGGATAATTGCGGCATAGATACAAGCTTAAAAATTTAACATTTACAGGCAACCACAGAAAATGACACACATGTAATACCCCTCCCTCTTAGGAAGCATGTATACACCCTGAAATCTGGATAAAGACAGAGCACATAAATGCATACATATGTGATCTCTCAAGTATAAAAGAAAACAGTCCTGGGCTATATGTTAAACAAATAGATCTGCATCAAAGTCCCTATTTAATCCATTGGGGGACATGGTATTCAACCTGTGGCGTAATTTCAAGACTCTATCAGGGAGATTCAATAATAGTTCTTATCGTTTAAAATGGTGCTAATTTTGCACCAACCAATCAGAACTTATGTAACATTTGAAAGCTTGCATCGGATTGGTTGGGGCAAAATTAGCACCATTTTAAATGATAAGAACTTTTATTGAATAACCCTGTATCACTCCCCTAAAGGGCATCTGGACTAATTCTAATACCATATAGCTCATTTCCATATCCTTTATCTAGGAAATGCTTAGAGACTGGTAACTTCTCATCTTTATTCTGATACTTGACCTATGCAGGGTAATTCTTGATTTAATAGGATGAGTAGTTTCTCCTATATACAATTGGCCACAGAGGCACCCAAGGGCATATACCACATATCTCATGTCGCATGTATAGTGGCCTCTCAACTTAAACATCTCACCCGTGGATGGATGTCTAAACTCCTCCCCCTTATGTACCTATTTACATTGAGCGCAGTGTAGGCATAGGTACATCCCAATACATTTACCTCCCAAATGGTCGTTTTATCACATTCCTTCTTTGTAAGTTGGAGCCAATTAGGGTTTTACCAAGCGTGTTTTCCCAAATCAGTGGGGGTATAGCGAATTCCAGAATATCTCGATATGCATTCTCCAGTGTTTGTGTACCAAATTTGCTATCCAGTGCACGCCCAACTGGGTGCTGTGTCTTCAAATATATTATGTGTATATATATATATAAATCAAAGGTCCGCCGCACTCCGTCCACTGGTGTGTGCCTGGGTGCTATCCATACGATCACAAATATTCAAAAGATACGGAGCACTCCAAGGTCTAGGACAACAATATTTATTAAAGAAAGTAGGTCTGTAATACAGGATCCTTACATGTATTCCTTTTGTTGACGGCACTTAGGCTTTTGGCCCCTAGGCTTAACACTATGGTGGCAGTCCAGAGGGCGGGGGATTTAGTTGGGAGTTCCCCGTTCCCTTATGTGTGGTCCTTCTTGCTGCTATTCCCCCTAAAGTATGTGGTGGACCTTCGAAGTGTTAATGTCATCATTTACCTATCTTGTGTGATTATATGTTTTATGTCCATTGGATGTTTTTTATTCTGATTCTATTGTATTATATGTGTTTTTAACTTTTGTATTGTAGGTTATGTGGGCATTGGCACTTGTCTTGGTTTACACGGGCGATGCCTGAGGCGCCCAGCACATGAGTCACTTTTTTTAAGCACCGGCACTTTTTGAGGTTCAGATAGTCTATTTGAGGCACGCCCTTGGCACTATAGCACTTTGGAGCCCAGTTCCCGGAGGGTCTCGGGGGACTGAGGGGTATTGGGGTGTCTTTGCATTTCCCGCTCCTGATCTTTTATGCCTAAGGCACTATTACGGGGCACATTTGGTATCACTATCGGACGGAGCTTTCTTGAGGTATTTTGTGGGGGCGGGATTTCCGCACGGAGGCTGGCTTACTGAGTTCTGACAGCCGTCTCACTCACCTGGTTCCTAGTAGATCACGTGGGGGGTGGGTAGGGGTGTGTGGCCACAGGTGAATCAGCGGCTATTTAAAGTTATTTTTTTGTATTGTCTGTAACCCTGAGTACGGCCCTGCACATGGGCTGAAACGCGTAGGCTCCCAGACCTACTTTCTTTAATAAATATTGTTGTTCTAGACCTTGGAGTGCTCCGTATCTTTTGAATATCTATCTATCTATCTATCTATCTATCTATCTATCTATCTATCTATCTATCTATCTATCTATCTATCTATCTATCTATATATATATATATATATATAGATACTTTATATATATCTATATACACAAACACACAAAGGTTAAACGTCTTTATGCATAGTCCAATTCAATAAATGTCAGTCCAATGTTACTTAAATAAAGCTGGTGATAGAAACATTAAAGCTTTGCACACAATTCCCCGAGGGGTTGCATGGGGGTCCTCAAGAGGTTGACAGAAACTGTATGGATCCACCAATTTGATGAATACAATAATTTTTTTCTATATATTTATAAATGTTCTGTATGAATTATGTGTTTGGTGTATTGATGTCTGAGAGATAAATAAAAATAAATAATAATGTTTTATGTAAGGGTTCCCCCCCTGCGGTGAATTTGAGGGCATCATTTTTGTAAAATAGAGATATATTTAGAGATTATATATTTGTATAGATTGTGCATTTTGATTATTTGATGACCGAGTAAGAAAAATAATAATATATAATCATTATTTTATGTAGGGGTTTCCCGACACATGACAATTCTTTCAAGGGGTCCCCACAGATAAAAAGGTTGAGAAACACTGCTCTAGCACTACATAAATGTATGTTTTTTGTATAAAAATCCACAGTCCTTCCTTAATCTTAAAATCCAGACTACACTCTGAATAGCATGATATCTGGACTGTAAGAGATTGCATAGTTCTTTTTACCTACTTTTTTAATTTCCTAACCCCCCCCATCAAAAACACATTATGTAGTAGAACATCCCAAAGTAATAGATCCTTTGGCACATTGATGACTTGGAATTTACTTTAAAATCACTTTTATTAAGGAGGGTAGTTAATAATGTCCAGAAGTTTTCATAATTTATTCAGTATAATATTTAACTGAATATAATTTGCAGACACAGAATATGCTGTATTCTTGGTATAAACTAAATAATAGTATTGTCTTCTCATAGCATCTCCTGTCCTTGGATGAGACCTGAGGAGATACAATATAGTTAACGCAGTATTTATTTTACAAACATTATATGAGGATATTATAGATCATCAGTAAAAAATGTATAGCAGCAATTGTGATTTAAAACACAGCTGAAACCCACAAATTATTATGGCAGGACTAATGTGCTTAATACATAGGGTGGCAAGGAAGTGGCCAGGCTGATACAGATGCTGCTGAGAGTATAGGTTAATTTCCCCAAACCCCAAATCATTATGAAGTCTTTATTGGGTCAATTTATTTCTCTGCTAGTGACATCATCAGGCATTCTTATTGTGCAATAATTAACACTTGGACATAACTGCTATACATGTACAGCAGCCCAAATTCGCATTTTACTAATTCATGGATGTTACTTTGGATAAGGTTGAAGCTTTACTGTCAAAGGTACCTCTAGGCATGGACAACAGGTTTATGAACAAGTTTTATTTAACAACTTTTAAAGATCTAGCTGCCCTTTAAATATTTGCAATGTGAAAATGCGGAACAAACTCAGTGGAAAAAATCCTATGAAATGATATTCCATTCTATATACAATGTGGAAGATATCATCTGAGAGGAAATCATATCTAGCCCTTTATGGAATTTTAGCATATACTGTATATGCTTGATGTACTTAGAAGAATGTCCTGTATGAAAAAAAATATTATTTATTGAATAATATTATATATAAAACAGTTGCTCAGAATGCCAGTACACATGGGCCAAAGCAGTGCGTACATTTATGATATTCTTGGTAGAGTGCAGATGGATAATTAACGAGTGTACTGTATATTTTAAGTACCCTATATACTCGAGTATAAGTCGATTTGAGTATTAGCGAAGGTACTTATTACTACCTGAAAACTAGTATAACTGATTGACTTGAGTTTAAGCCAAGGGTTGACTTTCTCACATAGACAGACCCATAGATAGTTCCACAGACAGTCCTAAAGAAAGTCTCATACACAGCCCCATAGAAAGTCCAATACACAGCCCATAGAAAGTCCAATACACAGCCCAGCTCCATAGGAAGTCCCATACACAGCCCCATAGAAAGTCCAATACACAGCCCCATAGAAAGTCCCATACACAGCCCCACAGAAAGTCCAATACACAGCCCCATAGAAAGTCCCATACACAGCCCCATAGAAAGTCCCATACACAGCCCCATAGAAAGTCCCATACACAGCCCCATAGAAAGTGCCATACACAGCCCCATAGGAAGTCCCATACACAGTCCCATAGAAAGTCCCCTACACAGCCCCATAGAAAGTCCAATACACATACCCATATGCAGATGTGCCCTGCATACTTTTCTGTGCAGTTTGTTGAATTCTGTTACTTCTGCCCTTCCTTTTACCAGTCTGGGCTGATCTATGAGTGAGCAGGACAACAATTGCCCAACCCACCAAAATGAGGATTCTGTGTGTTACAGGGTACAGCTTTTTCCCCCAGGGCTTTGTCCAAGTTCTCCTTCAAGCATCCAGATCAACCCAGACCCGAGTATAAACAGAGGGGAGACTTTCATGATGATTTATAGGTAACATTTTTCGGCTTATACTCGAGTATATACTCATTTTGGCAAAGCCCATAAGAAAATTGTGGCTTACAGTATCTTTTTAAATCCACTATTATAACACAGTGTAACTAAACTAAATGTCATGTACCCTACAGCTTGCATAGTTCTATGGTTTTATTAAATTAGCTTTCTTGTCTGAACAGGTCTAAATAAAAATATAATGCACACTACTAAAAACTTGGCTTGCTCCCTTTCCCCCATATCTGTTAATATGCAGCCAAAGGAAACATTAAAAATTAAAAGCTTACTTTTCATTGGAATGGGAACACATTACTTACAACAAAGTTACTATTTAAAAGTCTTTTCTCATCAAGTAAACACTTTTCTAAAAATAGCAATCAATATTTTATCATTAAAAAAATGATCTGAGTGGCAGTCCGTCTGTTCATTTTTTTTCAGAAATGAGTAAGTCCTCAAAGTCTGTTTAACAAGGATAAACTTGACAGGTTTAACAAACGATGATGGAATTCCTAAATAAATTCTCCTCGGAATGGAAGTGGGTTAGAATTCTGTTGTTGCCAACGATAGCGCAACCTGCAGAAGGTCTTGTCCTCGGCATTTTCAAATTCACTAAATCCTAGCTGATTCAGTACTTCATAGACTCCAGCTTTAGAGGCCACCTAAATGCAAATCATAGACAATTATTAGAAAACAATGATAAAAGAGAGTGCTCAAGAGACAGTCAATTCTGGTTACTATATTTACAATTGTTCATTATTCAGATGGTTCAAATTTTAATGATGCTTCTGGTGTAGACAATGTACCCAACATTCACTTCAGTAAGAGAAAAAGGTGTTGACACGTTCCAGAAGTTTCATAACTGTAATCAGTATTTATTTTAGGTTGGTTAGACCAACAGTTTTGATATTAAAGTGCATGTCAATCCTTACATAAAAATGTATACTTACCTTCCCCACCCCAGAATCACCCAAGAACGCAATAGTTACTTACCTCTCGGACATTCCTGAAGATAAATATTCAATCCAGAGTTTACCCATCCTCTTTGTCGGTCTTCTGTCTTCTTCTCTGTGCAGCAGTCAATCATGGCAATGATTGGTAATGCCACAGACCAATAAGTGACTGTGCTGCCTTATCTGCGCATGTGCAAGCTAGTAAGAGGATGCGGTTACTAAGGAAGAACAGGACAGCCAACTACAGATTAAATATCTATCTTCTGGAAAATCTGAGTGGTATGTGCTCTTCTCACTCTCGGACAGTTTCATTCCCCAAATATTCCTACCTCCTAATAACCTTTTTTTTTAGGAGCACCAGAGGGAAGAAAACTGCTTTGTGCACTTCCAGTTTACGTCTGCTAGGCTTCCTCCTGGCTTCAGTGCTATCTTAAATACAGTAAAGCCTAGAACACTATACTGACACATGACAACCGGACATGCATGGATCAAAACAAAGTGCTTGTTATGCTCAATGAAACAATTTCGGAATAATCAATTCTACCTCCCTGACCCAGGTAATATTCCTTTTTTAAAAACTTTATTATTACGGTTTCGTTTTCTTTAAAGGGCAGCTATACTAGAAAAAAAAAATGTTTGTTTGTTTGTTTGTTTTTTATATTGCCCATTACTGGAAACCATAATTCTTCCTAACTATCATCCTACCATTTTTTGTTGATGTGTCCCCTATTTCTTTACATTTCCAATCTGAAATATATTACATTCCAGAATTCAGTCAAGTGCCTTATTATAAACTCTTCTGCTGTGTGCAGTTTTGCTGTAACTGGAATAGTGACAGTATATATATGTGTATGAATTGCATGATGGGGAATTCCCTCATAGTACCTGCTAGACGTCCAGTACCTTCTGGCCACCTCTCCGCCAAATATATAATATCTACAATAAATTAAATAGGGCTGTCCAGTCCTTTAGTTGCCTTTAAGGGGCAATCCCATCTTTATTATTGCAGACACAGTAAACACGATTTTCGGACATCTTTCTTTGTTATAAAAATTCCGTCACAGTGATTACTTGCCTCATAGTGATTACTGAGCATGCTTTCCCTTATGTAAAGTCTGGTCAGACAGAAGGAAGTGTCAGTTAGGAGAGGGAGGGGGATACTGAACCTGAGCAAATCAAGTACTGGATTAAAGGCATGCAGCAACATAAACCTCAGCATAAGGGCTACTTACATGTTCTAATAAGGCAAAGTCATTTCTTCATTATAGTTACCCTTTAAAGGGCATGTGTACCCCCAAAACTATAATTTAACCCACTACTGGCCCCACTGTGTAGTGTACATAAATCCTTACCTTACATCCCTGCTCCAAATGGTTCTCCTGTAATGTCCCTCCAAAGCCCAAAAAACTGACCACCAGGAGCCTGGTTGAGTCCATATAGGACTCCCTCCCCCAACCCCAAATGCCATAGTTATTTGAATCAAAACACCTCCGATCTCTATTTACATTGCCTCTTTTTCTAGACGTTCAGTATAGCCGGAAGCCATATCCGTGATTCCCTGCCTCTCAGTCATTCACGGACGTGGCTGCCGGTCCGGCCCCCTCCCTGCAGTTTCATGCAAGCAGAGGGCTGGGACTGAACAGTGGGGGAGAGAGGCAAAGTAAGTAATGATCGGGGGAGTTTTGTGACAAATTACTATGGCATTTGGGGTTGGGAGAGGGAGCCCTACACTACAGAAAAAGTTTATAAATTGGGTGGACATGACCTTTAAGGCAAGAATAGGACAGCTAGAATTCTATTTTATTTCTTGTTGGGGTTGGGTTTTGAGAGCTGTTAGTTGAGAGTCATCCTTTAAAATGAGATTACAAGAATTCTATATTTAAAGCATGCCATTTATAGGTCCGCTGTCATATACTTTACAGTTCTGCAATGTTAGATTGGGCTCTTTATAATTTCATTATGTTGAGTGTCACTGGACAAACTAATGCATTACCCACTAATTAATTGTGACACTTGTTTGATGACAGATACCTCAATAATAGTATACAGCTCTTACATCCCTTAGGGACCAGCTTTTATAACTATCAAAGGGCCCTATTTATAAGAGATCATTATCGTTATTGAAAAAATAACAATCTCTATTGTAAAATAGCGATCGTTATCGTAAAATAACAATCTGTATTTTCCGATAACGATTTGTATTTTACGATAAACGATCGTTATTTTACAATATCGGACAATACCGATCGTTATTGGAAAATACAGATCGTTATTTTACGATAACGATCGGTATTTTACGATAACGATCAGTATTTTTTCGATAACGATCTTTTATAAATAGGGCCCAAAGTCTGAACATATACATTCATTCTATATTAAAAATGAATTAAAATATAATGTACTATGCATAAAATGTGTTATTTCTGAGTCTCTTACAATATACCTCACAGCTCTGCAAGGTTCCATTGGATCGTTTGGGTACATACGTCATATAATAATCCTCTTTGTGATTCCAACCACTTTGTAAGGATAAATAAACTACACTGTGCAGACTTCTATACTGTACATATATAACTGAATATCATTGATTTATATGAACAACCTTTATCTGATATAACAATAAGTTACATTTATTTCTGACTGTTTATAGCAAGAGGCCTCTCAAACATAATTTACATGGAAACAAAATCAAGCCAACTTCATATGGGAAAAGGCTGTAAGAAAATGATTGTCAAAAAAAATCCTTTTTTGTACAACCATCAACAGAGCTCTTGTTTTAGTTACTACTCCATTCAACTGCAGAAAAAAAACCCTAATTTGGCATCTTTTTGCAGTAACTTCCATACTGCAAGGGACAGGAGTCTGCGTGTTCGCATCCAGCACAATCATTATCACAGTCATGAATGAGGAGCCCTGTTCAAGGTTTTGAGCTTGCAACAATTGCCATTTATAAGCTGCAATGCTCCAGTAGTATGTCTCACTTTATATTTGGGGGAGGTGACATAAAAGGAGGATGTGGATGTCAGACGGCACCAGCCACAGTACAGTTATAGATCTCATTAAAGAATGAACGGCTTTGGTTCTTAGTATGTCCACCCCCAAAACTATTTTTTGCTGTTGTGTAGGGATCCCTATCCTGTGTACTTTTGCCATATACTTTCATTATTTTTTTGAAACAGTTATCAAGTTATTTTCATTTTTGTGTTTCTTATGGGTGTAGCAATTGATTTCACTCCTCCTATAGTGGGCAGTGTGCTTGTAGTCTATGGAGATATGTCCACCAATCAGAAGGAGTTTGCATAATGGTTAAAATAGCCCTTTCTCCATTTATTAATAAAACATGCAGAATCTGAGCAACTGATTTGCTAGTGCCACCTGGGATTCTGGGATTTTACATGAACCCATTCCCTTCTTCTATAGTCTGAAATTTTTGAATGGCACCCAGGCATTTCCTTGCTTGGAATGGAGTGCTGATTGATGCTGTTTGCTCTATAGTAAGACACAACGGTTGTTACAAGCAGGGCTGCATTTATTACAGACTGGTTGCTTTTACACTGCAATTATTCACACTCAGCTCTGCTGCATGTGTTTCTGATATCCCTTTGATGACCATGTTGCTCTCTAGACTGGTTTGCAATCATCTCCCTCTGTTCTATTACTGGAGATTATTTCTGGTGAAATATTGGAACCAGATATTTCAATACATCAATAGCTCTGTTACTCAGATCTCCTGTTCAATATTTAGTTGGAACAGCAAACCAAACTTTTGCTGTACTTTTTTTTTAATCGTAGATACAGAAAGCCAAATACTGAGAACTAAATTGAGAGCTAACTGAACTAAGAGCTGCCCATTCAAGCTACCCAGCCAGAATCAATCAATAAGCTTATATCCCAACACGTGCCTCAGAACAAAGATATGATAAAATGCAAAACTGAAACTAGCTCTCCTTACTGAACATTCACTATTTGTGTGCCTCCTAAACCCACCCCCAATATCTGATTGGTCCAAGATCCAAGATCCAGTCAGATTTAAGATTGTATCTAGACTAATCAGATTTGGGGGGGGGGGGGTGTTTATGAGACACTATAAAACAGCATGAAATCTTCAGAGAAGCTCAGTTTCTAATCAGCAGTCAAACTAGCAGGTCTTGCCTTTGTATTTAGATTAGAGATTTGCAAGTAGATGGCTGGTTGTTTAGTTGGACTGCCAAAATGAATATTTTTTAGCTCCTGGGTTTCATACCTATGGTGTTGTTGTTTAGCTGTCCATAATGTTGATAAATGGTAATAATAGTGTTTTGATTACAGAGGCTGAAATTGCTTTCCTTTGGCCAAATAGCCTGCAAAATAGTGACTAACCTTAGTGCCTATGTAGTTGCACTACTAGTTTCACCATTCCCTGACAAGCACTCTCAAACAGCAAAAGATAGGTAATGTATAGGATAGGGGTTGTATATTGAAAACATGCAGTGTACTGTAAATACAACCAGCTTGTAATGAATGCAGCCCTGCTACTTACATTTACTATAAGCATCCCCCAATAATGAGATGATCTGATGACTAAATATATATCCACTTACAATATAAACTTATTATAAAATAAAAATATGCTTACAAATGCAAAATCACAGTTTATTCCTGTGCTGAGCAGGGAAATTATTTCTCTATTGCCCCAGAGCACTGCATAGCCAGGAAAACCAAATTGGATACCTCATTACACAAAATGTGAATAGTTGGGTAATCCACTGGAATGGCGGCAACTAAAGAGTTACTATGTTATGTAACATTCACGTGGCAGAACGCACATAAGTAAAAAGACCTTTCAAATGTTGCAACAAAAATGAAAGTTTATTGCAAGCACTTTCTGCACATTTCCTTTAAGGTAACAGGTATAAAAGGACATCAATACTGAAAAAAATAGTTATCTTTAGATATCCAATCTGAAATATCTTCTACTAGGTGCAGTTTTGCTATAACTAGAATGGAGACAGTGTTCATGCAAATCATGTGAATTGCATGATGGGAAATTCCCTCTTTCAATGCTGCCTCATAGTGATGACTGAGCATGCTTGCCCTCATGGAAACCTCTACAAGGAATAGTTAAAGGGCAGAAACAAATTACACCAGAAATGGCTCCTACTCTTTAATTTCTGGGACTTTGAACAGACATTACAGGAGAACCGTTTGGAGCAGAGGGGTAAGGTGAGGATTTTTGAACACTACACAGTGAGGCCAGCAGTAGGTTAAATTTTAGTTTTGGGGGTGGACATGCCCTTTAAACATGAGGCTGTCAGGTACCTTCAGTTATAAGAAGGCTGTATTTAATTTTATACTCTGTAGGGAGCTTTTAGCTCCTTTATCCAAAACCTATCCATAACTTGTAAAGCTAATTATTATCCTGTGTTTCCAAATCCTAACCCTATAATGAGTGTAAATTTGGAACTTGAAATGGAAGAGCACACTTATCCTCAGTTTAAACTGTTTATTATATCACACAAACGATCAACGTTTCGGAGAGCACTATGTCTCCTTCATCAGGTCCTTCATCAGGTATATACCTGATGAAGGAGACATAGTGCTCTCCGAAATGTTGTTCGTTTGTGTGATATAATAAACAGTTTAAACCGAGGATAAGTGTGCGCTTCCATTTCAAATGCTTGTGCTATAGCTGGGAGTCCTACGGGTAGAGGACGAACGGGAGCTGCACCTTCAACATTAGTGGCACATTGCCAACAAGGAGTGCCTAGGTCCAATCCGATGGTATTTAAATTTGGAACTTGCTGTGGTAAATACCAATAAGTATGAACCTAGCATGTTTTTCTGGATCCTGTATAGGGTCTCAGGATGTCCAATGGTGCTGTTCAGATTGAATTGCACATTGTGGCAGTATTACCTGGATCTGTGTTCAGATCTACAGGTTAATACCATTTAGTCTGGATACGTGTAGCACTGTCATGTGTCCCAACTGAGCATCTGATTTGAGTGAGTGCTCTGCCAGGAAAAAATGACTGTTGGTCACAGCAACAGTGGCTGCAGCCAGCATTGCATGTGACAGACTGATCATGTGGTCCCATAGGGAACTGCATGATCGGCCGTGATTTACTAACTGACCCATTTGTCTGATATGGGCGACCAAACTCAGTGGCGGCTGGCCGCCCCACACCATCACATATTTCCAGCCGACTGATCCATGGCACTATCGGTTCATTACTGGCGTTTAACCAGCCTTAATATATTAATATTGGGGGGAAAAACTGTCCATTTCTCTAAGAATGCTGGGTAGTTTCAGAGACATGCAAAGCTATTTAAACATTTACAGACACCAATTCCTGTCTAGCACACAGAAACTGAATTGTCTCATTACTTTTTATGGAGAGGGGAGGGGGGAGTAAATGTGAGTTTGATTTGCTCACTGTGTAAGATCAGAACCTCTCATTGGATGTTAGTGAAATTACACTTTCTTTTAGTGTCTACATGGAGACCCTGTAAAAATCCTGGCGGTGTGGCTAGACCTATCATTTTGAGTTTTGCAAGGGGTGTCTAGTAAAGTAAGTTTACTTTATTAATTGTAAATCACTTGTTTTGTAACTCAATAGTAATTAGTAGTACTATAATTTGTATAGTGTTATTTGTTATGGTGATTTTAATTTAATAGTGATAATTACACACATACATATAGACCTTTCCTATGTGTAATAGTGTTATATATAAAACTCTATGCAATCTCCATAAAAATATAAATTTATTTATATAATATAAGGGATAAGGGATATTAGCAAAAGTGTGCCCATTGGTGCACAGTGGGAAATATGTGGGTGTATGTTTAGCTATATGTGGATACAGATGATATAAAATCTTTATACACACTACTATAAAATTTAGGGATTTGTGCAAAAAAAACAAAGGCAAGATGTTAAAAATAAAAGAAATTCTATGAAATCTTGGTTCTATTAGTGTCACATCCCCTAAATAATTAAATTAAATTTAATATACAGAGGCAGAAGGGAACGTATTGGGTTTACCCCAATAGGTATTAGAGGGGACATATATACACACATCTTTTGGATTGTACTGGAAGTGTCAGTGCTTTAGAAATACATGTTAAATATACACAATGTGCAGCCTCACATCTAGATAAGACAGACATTATCCATCTTTTATTTGTTATATATCACTATCACATTTTTCTGTTTGTTTAGCAATTTGTTTTGATAAATCTATGCAGGAAGATATTTAGTGATATATATATCCACATCCAAAAATTGATTGCACTCCATAATATAGTTATACTTGCTTGGGTGCTGTCCCAATTGCATCAAGAACTCCACGAAAAAATGGAAGCACTCACAGGTCTTAACAAACCACATCCAGATAATTTATTCAGTCAACATGTTTCGACCTACGAGGCCGTCATCAGGACTGATGACAGCCTCATAGGTTGAAACATGTTGTTTGAACAAATTATCTGGATGTGGTTTCTTAAAAGGCATGTCCACCCCCAAAACTAAAATTTAACCTTCTACTGGGTTTTGCATTTCATCTGAGATGTTATATCTTTGTTCTGAGGCATGTATTGGGATATAAGCTTATTGAGTGATTATGGCTGGGTAGCTTGAATGGGATATATATATATATATATATATATATATATATATATATATATATATACCATTGATAAACTGATTCAATCTGACATCAACATGCTACTTGCACTCAACAATATCAGATCATGTAGTTCTGATGACTATAGAAGAAGGGAATGGGTTAATGTAAAATCCCAGAATCTCAGGTGGGACTTGCAAATCAGTTGCTCAGATTCTGCATGTAGTTTATCGTGTTAGATATCCAATCTGAAATATCTTCTACTAGGTGCAGTTTTGCTATAACTAGAATGGAGACAGTGTTCATGCAAATCATGTGAATTGCAGGATGGAAATTCCCTCTTTCAATGCTGCCTCATAGTGATGACTGAGCATGCTTGCCCTCATGGAAACCTCTACAAGGAATAGTTAAAGGGCAGAAACATTACACCAGAAATGGCTCCTACTCTTTAATTTCTGGACTTTGAACAGACATTACGAAAACCGTTTGGAGCAAGGGTAAGGTGAGGATTTTTGAACACTACACAGTGAGCCAGCAGTAGGTTAAATTTTAGTTTTGGGGGTGGACATGGCCCTTTAAACATGAGGCTGTCAGGTACCTTCAGTTATAAGAAGGCTGTATTTATTTTATACTCTTAGGAGCTTTTAGTCCTTTATCCAAAACCACCATAACTTGTAAAGCTAATTATATCCTGTGTTTCCAAATCCTAACCCATAATGAGTGTAAATTTGGAACTTGAAATGGAAGACACACTTATCCTCAGTTTAAACTGTTATTATATCACACAAACGATCAACGTTTCGGAGAGCACTAGGTCTCCTTCATCAGGTCCTTCATCAGTATAACTGTGAAGGAACATAGTGCTCTCCGAAATGTTGTTCGTTGTGTGATATAATAACAGTTTAAACCGAGGATAAGTGTGCGCTTCCATTTCAAATGCTTGTGCTATAGCTGGGAGTCCTACGGGTAGAGACGAACGGGAGCTGCACCTTCAACATTAGTGGCACATTGCCAACAAGGAGTGCCTAGGTCCAATCCGATGGTATTTAAATTGGAACTTGCTGTGGTAAATACCAATAAGTATGAACCTAGCATGTTTTTCTGGATCCTGTATAGGTCTCAGATCCAATGGTGCTGTTCAGATTGAATTGCACATTGTGGCAGTATTACCTGGATCTGTGTTCAGATCTACAGGTTAATACCATTAGTCGGGATACGTGTAGCACTGTCATGTCCCAACTGAGCATCTGTTGAGTGAGTGCTCTGCCAGGAAAAATGACTGTTGGTCACAGCAACAGTGGCTGCAGCCAGCATGCATGTACAGACTGATCATGTGGTCCCATGGGAACTGCATGATCGCCGTGATTTACTACTGACCCATTTGTCTGATATGGGCGACCAAACTCAGTGGCGGCTGGCCGCCCACACCATCACATATTCCAGCCGACTGATCCATGGCACTATCGGTTCATTACTGGCGTTTAACCAGCCTTAATTTTAATATGGGGGGAAAAACTGTCCATTTCTCTAAGATGCGGGTAGTTTCAGAACTGCAAGCTATTTAACATTTACAGACACCAATTCCTGTCTAGCACACGAAACTGAATTGTCTCATTACTTTTTATGGAGAGGGGAGGGGGGAGTAAATGTGAGTTTGATTTGCTCACTGTGTAAATCAGAACTCTCATTGGTGTTAGTGAATTCACTTTCTTTTAGTGTCTACATGGAGACCCTGTAAAAATCCTGGCGGTGTGCTAGACCTATCATTTTGAGTTTTGCAGGGGTGTCTAGTAGTAAGTTTACTTTATTAATTGTAAATCACCTTGTTTGTAACTCAATAGTAATGTAGTACTATAATTTGTATAGTGTTATTTGTTATGGTGATTTTAATTTATGTGATAATTACACACATACATATAGACCTTTCCTATGTGTATAGTGTTATATATAAACTCTATGCAATCTCCATAAAATATAAATTTATTTATATAATATAAGGGATAAGGGATATTAGCAAAAGTGTGCCCATGGGTGCACAGTGGGAAATATGTGGGTGTATGTTTAGCTATATGTGGATACGATGATAAAATCTTTATCACCACTACTATAAAATTAGGGATTTGTGCAAAAAAAACAAGGCAGATGTTAAAAATAAAAGAAATTCTATGAAATCTTGGTTCTATTAGTGTCACATCCCCTAAATAATTAAATTAAATTTAATATACAGAGGCGAAAGAACGTATGGGTTTACCCCAATAGGTATTAGAGGGGACATATATACACACATCTTTTGGATTGTACTGGAAGTGTCAGTGCTTAGAAATACATGTTAAATATACCAATGGTCAGCCTCACACTAGATAAGACACATTATCCATCTTTTATTTGTTATTATCACTATCACATTTTTCTGTTTGTTAGCAATTTGTTTTGATAAATCTATGCAGGAAGATATTTAGTGATATATATATCCACATCCAAAAATTGATTGCACTCCATAATATGTTACTTCTTGGGTGCTGTCCCATTGCATCAAGAACTCCACAAAAAATGGAAGCACTCCCAGGTCTTAACAAACCACATCCAGATAATTTATTCAGTCAACATGTTTCGACCTACGAGGCCGTCATCAGGACTGATGACAGCCTCATAGGTTGAAACATGTTGTTTGAACAAATTATCTGATGTGGTTTCTTAAAAGGCTGTCCACCCCCAAAACTAAATATTAACCTTCTACTGGCCCCACTTTTGTTGTTTAAAAACCCTTACCTTACTGCTCAGCTCTTTATGGTTCTCTTGCAATGTCTGTTAAAGTCCGAGAATTAAAGAGTAGAGCCATTTCTAGTGTAATTTGTTTCTGCCTGTAACTGTTCCTCATCAAGGTTTCTATGAGGGCAAGCATGCTCAGTAATCACTAAGAGCAGCATTGGAAAAGGGAATTTCCCATCAGTCAATTCACTTGATTTGCATGACATTCCAATTATAGCAAATCTGCACACAGCAGAGGATGTTCGGATTGGATATCTAAAGATAATACTTTTCCATATAGATGTCCTTTTATACCTGTAAACTTGTGCAGAAGTGGCTTGCAATAAACTTGATTTTTGTTGCCGCATTTGAAAGGTCTTTTTACATATGTCCTTCCTGCTACGGGAATGGTGGCAACTAAAGAGTTACTATGATAATAACATAGTAACTCTTTAGTTGCCACCATCATTTTCTCTCATAATAGGTGTAACATTTGGTTTTGGTCCGTATGTGTGCACTGGGCAACGAGAACCACATTGCATTTGTTAGCATATTTTTTATTTGACAATAAGCTTATATTGTAAGTGGATATATGTTTAGTTATCAGATCATCTCAGTATTTGGGGGATGCTTATAGTAATGTAAGCAGCAGGGCGGCCATTCATTACAACCTGGTTGTATTTACACTGCATGTTTTCAATATACATTCCCTTCTGCCCTTTGCTGTTTGAGAGTGCTTGGCAGGGAATGGTGAAACTAGTAGTACAAAACTGCATAGGCATTGGGTTAGTCACTATTTTGCTAAAAAAAGTATTTCAGACTCTGTAATAAACACTTATTTCATCTATCTGTTATAACAACATTCATGTGCATTTATAGACTCCTATACAACCCCATAGGTGAAACCCAGGCACTAAAAAAAAATATTCATTTGGGCAGTCTAGAACCAGCCATCTACTTGCAAGTCTCTAACCTAAATACAAAGGCAAGACCTGCTAGTTTGACTGCTGATTAGAAACTGAGCTTCTCTAGAAGTTCATGCTGTTTTATAGTGTCTCATAACACACCCCCAAAATCTGATTGGTCTAGATACAATCTTAAATCTGATTGGATCTTGGATCTTGGACCAATCAGATATTGGGGGTGGGTTTAGAGTCACTACAAATAGTGAATGTTCAGTAGGAGAGCTAGTTTCAGTTTTGCATTTCATCTGAGATGTTATATCTTTGTTCTGAGGCATGTATTGGGATATAGCTATGGATGATTATGGCGGTTACTGAATGGGCAGCCCTTAGGTCTGATGGCTCTCAATTTAGTTCTCAGTATTTGGCTTTCTGTATCTAACATAAAAATAATTCCAGTAAAAGTTTGTTTGCTGTTCTAACTAAATTTTGACAGGAGATCTGAGTAACAGGCTATTGATGTATTGGAATATCTGGTTCCACAATTTCACCGAAATAATCTCCAGTAATAGAACAGAGGGAGATGGTACAAACCAGTCTAGAGAGCAACATGGCAATCAAAGGGATATCAAAACACATGCACAAACTGAGTGTGAAAATTGCAGTGTAAAAGCAACCAGTCTGTAATAAATGCAGCTTTCTTGTAACAACTGTTGTGTCTTACTATGAGCAAACAGCAGCGTCAGCACTCCATTCCAGCAAGGAATGCCTGGGTGCCATTCAAAAGTTTCAGACCTGTGAGTGCCTTCGTATTTCTGTGTGGTGTATATATATATATATATATTATATATATATATATATATATATATATATATATATACCATTGATAAACTGATTCAATCTGACATCACATGCTACTTGCACTCAACAATATCAGATCATGTAGTTCTGATGACTATAGAGAAGGGAATGGGTTAATGTAAATCCCGAATCTCAGAATCTCAGGTGGGACTTGCAAATCAGTTGCTCAGATTCTGCATGCTTAATTAATAAATGGAGAAAGGGCTATTTTAACCATTATGCAAAACCCTTCTGATTGGTGGACCATTATCTTATTTAAAAGAAGATACTATTTATAATTTTGTGTAAACTGTTCCGTTAGTTCTTGCTTAGAAGTGCCATAAAGTACAATGTATTAAAAATATATTGTGTTATTCAGTAACTACTACATAAAAAACTACGTGAGACTTATCCTACTTATAAAGCGGGCTGGGGAAATTCAGGAGCCAATGAATAAAATGCACCTAAATATCAGTATCAAAACATCCTATTGGCTCCAAGAATAGATTACAGATTTCTCCAAATGTAAAAAATAATGTTGTCCCCCCTTCTAAAAGGAGGCCCCCCTAATGAAATAGTATTAATAGGTCTGGTAAAGTGCATAATACGGTCTCTTACAGTGTAAAGTTATGTTGGCAAGGCCAGTGTTACAATCTTATAGGGGAGATTGGCATCCAGATATGTGGATTAATCATTAAATATCCTATTTTGCAACTCATCCGCATGACTCCCAGTTCAGCTGTGAAAGACACTGTTTGTTAGGGCTGGTACACATGGCTGAGTTCATCTAATACTTCTGGCTGAAAGATTTAGCTATTGCTATATAAAGTAGTGTGTCAGTGTGAAAGCAGCCAATATTTACTACCGATTGTGTGCCCTATTGAAGATCTTAAATGGACATTAAAAATGATTGATCAGCGAAAGAATTTCCCCCTAGAACACCAATATACTGTATATTACCACCCCAATAAATGCCATTAAAATAAATTTAATCCCCGAAAAATGGATAGGATACTGTTGTCTGTGTATTGTTGGCCACCCCTCCAACTTGATCACATGGTCCCGTCTAATAGGGAAGTAACAGGAAGGGCTAGAGACTACTAGTTGGCGTGGCTTGCTGTAACACTTCCTGCAGTAGCTTAGAACTGAGCACGTAAAAGAACACATGGTCAGCGACCACACTGTGATATTTTGGATTTCTGGGAAATAAACATAAACCCATGTTAGAAAAGTAAATTTCTCATATCAAGGTACTCTGCCTTCTGATTCACTGTTGTTCGGGATTAAGTGTGTCCTTTTAAATAGGTGTTATAATAGTCTACTGGCATTGTACTGACCATTCTGTAACCATAGCTGCTGTTACAGTGCTGGACCACAACTTCTCAATACTCCAAGTTAATGCTGTTTGGATTATAGGATAAAAAGCAAGCGGGAACTAATAAAAGGAACAAATATAGCAAGAGAGTAAAGTTAAAGCTATAAGCTGTGTATGTTAAATGTATATAAACAGTATTGCAGGCTCTATGGACACAGAAGGAGTTAAACCACATTTCGTCTTCTGGTAGCTATACTTACAGCTGATGCAAAGAAGATCTGAAGTTTTTTTGGCAAGTACAAATACTATCATCTTTACACTCCTAAACATACAGTCTCTTAGGGGATATGCCGCTTTTAGAGGCTTATAAACTTTATCAACAAGCTTTAAATACTTTCAGAACACTTCAAAGCAGGATATGCCTTTATATATCCCTGAAGCACAGTGCATGTCAATCCATGTGTATGGAGCCAGTAAAAGGGTTGCTCTTACTTTCATCTTGTGGTATTTTAAAATTCTTAAGAAGCAACTTTTGAAGGTTTTGTTATATTTTGCAAAGTTTGTTATGGTTGGCACTGGGCTGGGAACATTACAATGTTTACTTGTTGTCAGTAAAAATGCAGAACTTTTAAGTGGGCGAGACTGATAGGACTTCAGGTAAACCCCCTTTCATGCAGAACCTACAGAAAGCTGCTTCTTGCAGACAAGTTTAATAATAATGAATTGAGCAAGTCAATATGGTTCAACCCCACTTACAGACATCTAGACCTACAAAGAGTGGTGTAATTAGAAATGACAGCTTCTCACCTGCAGACCAAGTTACAGCTAGTTCTCATTTTTAGCCAAGACCAAGGTTATCTTGTTACAGCTTATTACATTTCAGTAAATGGAACTAGCAGTGAACAATGAAGATATAGTTTAACAGCCTCCATACATCTATACCCATTGCCATAGCGGATAATGTAGCACTGATGCAGACCCCAAGTGCAGTGCCCAGAACAGTATGTAGTTTGGTATTCAGTAAACTAAAGCTAAAGATGAGCTCAATTTTAGATGCACAATACAAAAAAGGTAATTCTAGACCTTGTCCCCTGTCTACTACGGCCGCACTAAACCTTTGGCCCTGTCCCAAACCTAAAATAACCTATCCTTCAATTAAAGAAGACATTCATCTATGTGGCAGGAAATGGTCAAATAACAGCTTAACCCCTTCCTGCCCATTCATAGTAAATAAACTTTATCTACACCACCTTGGTGGCACAATGTTATGTTAATCAACATTATATTCATGAAAAATGATGTTGGGTAAAAAGACCTACATCACTACAGTATATTTTTTCGGGTTACATTTGTATTCCAGTTTCCTCGAATGCTTAGTTTTAACATTCCATGTAGGAATCTGGTCTTTTTTGGTTGCAGTCAGTTGCAATCTCTACACTATGTTTGATTCCCCATGTTGGCACTTTAATTTGCAACACATCAGGTTTTTAAAATGTACTGACAAACTTTTTTCAGTTAATATTTTAAGCAGTTTTTTTGTTATAGAAGAAAAAGAAATTCTGCATAATAATTTCCCCCCATATACAAAAATGGTTTTGCATGGGGTCTATGTTGTGGGGTTTGATAATTTGTTGCAATAGGATCTTGAGATGTAACACTGTCAGTTTCTATACCAATCACAAGAAATAAATTCAGGTAGTTGAAGATGTAAATATGTACCATACATTAGAATATTATACCATACATATTGGCAGACACACCAGAATGTAATTGTTGCAAACGCAGCGACTGATGCCATAGAGAATCCTGCAACTTATTTTCAGCTTTCTCTGAGATAATCATAAAGGACGTGTACTCCCCCCCCCCCCCCCCTTTTTGACTCACAATATGTCTTTCTCCTAACTTCAAAGTTCTTCTTTCCCTTTTTGTTTTTTTTCCTTTCATTTTTAAATATTAGATTCTATCACTTTTTCTAGTCTTGCTTCCTATATAGTAAGGAGCCTCACCACACTAGATTTCAGTCAGATCTCATTTTAGGTCAGTCAGTTAGTTGAAAAATGTGGAGCCAGATTAATCTGCTCTAAGGTTTCATTCACCTTCAGATAGTGATGGTTTAATTTACTTTCAATAGGACCTATTGACAAATACATTGCACAGAGCGTGTGCTAAGATCAGGTTCACTTTATTATTTCCTCTGCAGCCTGCACAATGTTGTTTCTATAGGTGCTACTATAAAGGGGTCATTTTAAAGGGCATGTCCACCCCCAAAACTATAATCCCCCCAACTACTGCCCCACCATGTAGTGTAGTTTAATCTTACCTCACCCCAGCTCCATAGGTTTCGCCTGTAGTCTCCCCCAAAGCCCCAAAACTGCCCACCAGAGGCTAGCAGAGTCCATATAGGGCTCTGCCTGCTACCTTGCCTCCGGTAGATATTTGCCATGCGTACTGCAGCCCTTCTCCCCCCTCCTCCCCCTCGCATAAAACCCCTTAATATGTGTTCCCCCATGTCTTCCAGCCCCAACCGCATATTTTTTATTCAAAAAGCTCCCCACTCTTACTTACCTCTCCTCTTTCCTCCGCTGCACTGAATGACCGGCAGCCCGTCCGTGATTGGCTGCCGCTCAGCCAATCACAGACGCGACTGCGGTCCCGCCCCTCTGCTTGCATTTTCTTGCAAGCAGAAGGCCGGAGAGCGCAGCGGAGGAAGAGGAGAGGTAAGTAAGAGTTTGGGGGCTTTCTGAAAATAAAAATTACGCGGTTGGGGCTGGGAGACATGGGGGAACAGCAATTAAAAATTACATTTAAGGGTGGACTACCTTTAAATGGTATGCAGATGAATGCAATCTTTGAGAGACTGTGGCATATTAGCAAATTTTAGCAATCTAGGAGACGTGGAAATTGAAATAAATCTTGTGGAGTTGTGACAGATTGGTCTGACACATATGAAATCATAATAAGGCTATGAGCATTAACCTGTAGGAACATCTATTCAAATACATGCAGCAATCTAATCTAATTGCAATCAGAGCTGCCCTGCTAATTACATTTATTATGTGTGTCCTTATTAGACCAAATGATCTGGTACCCATTGTCGCCTTCCCTTAAGCGGCGTACACACAGCAAATTTTTTAAAAATCTGCAGATCCTGTCTGTCATTTTTCAAAGATCGGTCCCAGCGCTCTCCCTATGCTCAGAAAATACACAACATAGGGAGAACGCACAGGACTGTGAGTTTACCCTCGGCAGCGGCCGACCCGGCCAGCCATACGCTCATTCGGGAAAGCAAGATTACACAGTACATTGGATTCAACGGTATCGGGGCTTTATCTGTGTGTACCTAGCTTTAGACAAACACATATAAAATCTACACACAGAAATAGTTTGAATTTACATTAGAAGCATGAGCAGGCTTCATTGATTTCAACATACAGTACCCATACATCATGCATAGAAGTTGCTACATAGCCTATAATATGATATTCATATGTGCTTAGACTCAATCTTTCACAAGATCCAAAGATTACTTTTATTTTGCCACACACTCTAAGATTGGTACCCATGGGGCGATATTTATAAAACATCATAGCTTTCGCAAAAATAACGATCGTTATCGTAAATACAGATCGTTATCGTAAATAACGAGCCGCATTTTCCGATATCGGAAAATACCGATCGTTATCGAAAATACTGATCGTTATCGTAAAGACGATCGTTATCGGAAAATGACGATCGTTATTTACGATAAGGACGCTATTTTACGATAACGATCGTTATTTTTGCGATAACGATATCGATGTTTTATAAATATCGCCCATGGTGCAATCCCTTCTTTTGGCCAGGAGGAAGGACTTTGGTCGACAGTTTGCCGTAAACATGGCCAAACTTTACTTCTCCGCGGCCGAGGCAAGAAACTATACAATATTTGGCCCAGCCTTTATCAAGCCAGTGAACATGACGTAGGACCAAAACGTTGCACCATGTTTGAATAAACTTGTCTCTATTTGAAAAGTCCTTTTGTGCAACATATTACCCATGATATATATATATATATATATACACCATTGAAACTGACATCAACATGCTACTTGCACACAACAATACAGATCATGTAGTTCTGATGACTATAGAAAGAATGGATGGTTAAGTAAAAAATCCCAAATCCCAGTGCCTACACTACAGCAAAACATAGTTTTGGGGGTGGACATGCCCTTTAAGACCTGTGAGTGCTTCCATTTTTTCGTGGAGTTAGTGATATATATATATGCTTTCTTAACCAATGTATGCAATTGTATTTAATTTTTATCTATCTGTATAATGGCTTGCACTTATCCCCTTGTTTGTAGCACATATCCCCTTGTTTGTATACTCTTTATTTTTTAATGTACAGCATTGCGTACCCAAGTGGCGCTTTATAAATAAAATTATACATACATATATACATACAACTAGTGATGCTTAATTGTGTAGGAATAGAGGCTCAGTGCAGGATGTCTCCAATTTACATAAAATGTAAATAAACTTGGTGATTGGGAAGCAAAGTGGCAAATTAAGCTTAAAGGGCAGGTCCACCCCTTTTAAAAATTTATGTTGTAGGGCTAGTTCCCCCAGCCACAACCGCTATATTATATTTGTAAGAAAGTCCCCCATTCGTTACATACCTTCCCTCTCTCTTCCGCCACAATGCCCGGCCTTTTGCTTGCACAGAACTGCAAGCAGGGGGCCAGACCGGCAGCCGCATCTGTGATTGTCTGAGAGGCAGCCAATCACAGACGCGGCTGCCAGCAGTTCTGAATGCCGGAGGAGAGAGGGAAGGTAAGTAAAGATCGGGGGACTTTCTTATAAATATTTTATAAGTACAAGGGGATTTACACTAGGGGGAGGGAGAGGAAAATGGGAGGGAGGGAGAGGGGGGGGAAGGATGTGAAGGGCTGCTCTGAGCAAGCCAAAAATCTCTGAGAGGACAGCTCAGAGGCGGAAACCATTTCCCTGGTGGCCAGGCTCCTGGTGGACAGTTTTTATAACTTTGGGGGGACATTACAGGAGAACTATTTTTGGAGCTGGGATGTAAGGTAAGGATTTTTATACAGTACAGAGTGGGGCCAGTAGTGGGTTAAATTTTAGTTTTGGGGGTGGATACGCCCTTTTAAGGCAATGTTATGTTTATAAGCTCAACATCTTTGGTTGCTATTGTCTACTCTTTAACATGCCAAAACAATAAACACTAACATGTGTGGTGGAAAATAAGTAACTTCTTTTAAGTAAGGTTAACTAACTGTCTAAGCCATAAAAAGTTTATTCCATTATTTTAATAACACAGTTTGTGACCCAAACTGGACCACACAAATCTGTAAGGATGATACCACAAATACTGTAAAAATAAAAAAACCTAATAAATAAAATCTGCAATATTTGCTGGACCTTCATTCTACCTTTGGGCGTTGAGGTGCTTGTAATTTTAGTGTAAAACCAGAGGCTTCCTAGTAGGACCCTGATTGATAAACATATTTTCCCAAGCCGGGGGGCCCCTATTCCATAATTCTAGCTGAGCCCGAGCTGCAGGTTTAAAGTGCCAAATCTGGAAAGTGTCATATTTGACACAATGCAGCCTTTCTTTCACACAATAATGCAAACATTCGTCCACCGAACCATCCAGATACACGGGATATCCGTCTAGACAGGCTGTGGTGTTCATCAGTTAGAAAATTGTTTTTATTCAGTATTGGGGCAGATAGATTGTTTTTAAAGGTTCAACCATGAACAAGTTAAAACATTTTCCAGTTGTATTATTTCATCCTGAATGTGCACTAACTTTACAACTGCCGTCTTATAATATAATGTTATATTAAAGGACAACTATACTGTAAAAATTTAGTGTCATATTTGACACAATGCAGCCTTTCTTTCACACAATAATGCAAACATTCGTCCACCAAACCATCCAGATACACGGGATATCCGTCTAGACAGGCTGTGGTGTTCATCAGTTAGAAAATTGTTTTTATTCAGTTATTGGGCAGATAGATTGTTTTTAAAGGTTCAACCATGAACAAGTTAAAAACTTTTCCAGTTGTATTATTTCATCCTGAATGTGCAATAACTTTATAACTGCCGTCTTATACTATAATGTTATAAAGGACAACTATATTGTAAAAATTAACTTTTTAAAAATGAAAAGCACATGGGGCAAGGAGATAGGATTGATTATTCCCACCTCCCAATATTGTTTTGTTGAGGAGCTACAGCACATACAGTTTTTATCTGCCAAGTTATGGCTCTAGGCCATTCTATTTTAAAGATAGTGCTGAAGCATACAGGACGACTGGTAGAAGAAGTTTTCTTCGTCCTGCTGCTCCTCATATAAATGATATTGGGAGGTAAAAAGCACCAATCCTTCCTCTGTGCCTCAGGTACTTTTTATTTAAACTTTAGACGCACTATAGTTTCCCTTTAATCAAATTCTATTGTTGTCATTATTCTTATTAAAAGAAGATACTATTTAATAATTTTGTGTAAACTGTTCCGTTAGTTGCTTGCTTAGAAGTAGCCATAAAGTACAATGTATTAAAAAATATATTGTGTTATTCAGTAACTACTACATAAAAACTACAGTGAGACTTATCCTACTTATAAAGCAGGGCTGGGGAAATTCCAGGAGCCAATGAAAGTAAAATGCACCTAAATATCAGTATCAAAACATCCTATTGGCTCCAAGAATTATCAGATTTTCTCCAAATGTAAAAAATAATTTGTCCACCCCTTTCTATAAAGGATGGTCCCCCCAGTAATGATAAATAGTTATTAATATGTCTGGTAAAGTGCATAATACGGTCTCTTACAGTGTAAAAATGTTATGTTGGCAAATGCCAGTGTTACAATCTTATAGGGGAGATTGGACATCCAGATGATGTGATTAATCATTAAAATATCCTATTTTGCAACTCATCCGCATGACTCCCAGTTCAGCTGTGAAAGACACTGTTTGTTAGGGCTGGTACACATGGCTGAGTTCAGTCTAATACTTCTGGCTGAAAGATTTAGCTATTGCTATATAAATAAGTAGTGTGTCAGGTGAAAAGGCAGCCAATATTTACTACCGATTGTGTGCCCTATTGAAGATCTTAAATGGACATTATAAAAATGATTAAAGATCAGCGGAAAGAATTTCCCCCTAGAACACCAATATACTGTATATTACCACCCCAATAAATGCCATTAAAATAAATTTAATCCCCTGAAAAATTGGATAGGATAACTGTGTGTCTGTGTATTGTTGGGCCACCCCTCCTGACTTTAGTCACATGGTCCCGTCTAATATGGAATGTAACAGGAATGGCTAGAGACTACTAGTTGGCGTGGCTTGCTGTAACAACTTCCTGCAGTAGCTTAGAACTGAGCACGTAAAAGAACACAATGGTCAGCGACCACACTGTGATATTTTGGATTTCTGGGAAATAAAACATAAACCCATGTTAGAAAAGTAAATTTCTCATATCAAGGTACTCTGCCTTCTGATTCACTGTTGTTCTGAGGATTAAGTTGTCCTTTTAAATAGGTGTTATAATAGTCTACTGAGCATTGTACTGACCATTCTGTAACCATAGCTGCTGGTACAGTGCTGGACCACAACTTCTAGCATACTCCAAGGGTTAATGTCTGTTTGGATTATAGGATAAAAAGCAAGCGGGAACTAATAAAAGGAACAAATATAGCAAAGAGAGTAAAGTTATAAGCTATAAGCTGTGTATGTCTAAATGTATATAAACAGTATTGTCAGGCTCTATGGACACAGAAGGAGTTAAACCACATTTCGTCCTTCTGGTAGCTATACTTACAGCTGATGCAAAGAAGATCTGAAGTTTTTTTGGCAAGTACAAATACTATCATCTTTTACCACTCCTAAACATACAGGTCTCTTAGGGGATATGCCAGCATTTTAAGAGGCTTATAAACTTTATCAACAAGCTTTAAATACTTTCAGAACACTTCAAAGCAGGATAATGCCTTTATATATCCCTGAAGCACAGTGCATGTCAATCCATGTAGTATGGAGCCAGTAAAAGGGTTGCTCTTACTTTCAATCTTGTGGTGATTTTAAAATTCTTTAAGCAACTTTTGAAGGGTTTGTTATATTTTGCAAAGTTTGTTATGGTTGGCACTGGGCTGGGAACATTACAATGTTTTACTTGTTGTCAGTAAAAATGCAGAACTTTATTAAGTGGGCGAGACTGATAGGACTTCAGTGTAAAGACCCCCTTTCATGCAGAACCTACAGAAAGCTGCTTCTTGCAGACAAGTTTTTAATAATAATGAATTGAGCAAGTCAATATGGTTCAACCCCACTTACAGACATCTAGACCTACAAAGAGTGAGTGTAATTAGAAATGACAGCTTCTCACCTGCAGACCAAGTTACAGCTAGTTCTCATTTTTAGCCAAGACCAAGGTTATTCTTGTTACAGCTTATTACATTTCAGTAAATGGAACTAGCAGTGAACAATGAAAGATATAGTTTAACAGCCTCCATACATCTATATCCATTGCCATAGACGATAGATGTAGCACTGATGCAGACCCCAAGGTGCAGTGCCCAGAACAGTATGTAGTTTGGTATTCAGTAAACTAAAGCTAAAGATGAGCTCAATTTTAGATGCTACAATACAAAAAAGGTAATTCTAGACCTTGTCCCCTGGTAACTACTGGCCGCACTAAACCTTTGGCCCTGTCCCAGAACCTAAAATAACCTATCCTTCAATTAAAGAAGACATTTCATCTATGTGGCAGGAAATGGTCAAATAAACAGCTTAACCCCTTCCTGGCCAGATTCAGTAAATAAACATTTATCTACACCACTTTGGTGGCACAATGTTATGTTAATCAACATTATATTCATGAAAAAAATGATGTTGGGTAAAAAAGGACCTACATCACTACAGTATATTTTTTCGGGTTACATTTGTATTCCAGTTTCCTCGAATGCTTATTCATGTTTTAACATTCCATGTAGGAATCTGGTCTTTTTTGGTTGCAGTCAGTTGCAATCTCTACACTATGTTTGATTCCCCACTGTTGGCACTTTAATTTGCAACACATCAGGTTTTTAAAAGTATCTGACAAACTTTTTTACAGTTAATATTTTAAGCAGTTTTTTGTTATAGAAGAAAAAGAAATTCTGCATAATATAATTTCCCCCCATTACTAAAAATGGTTTTGCATGTGGTCTATGTTGTGGGGTTTGATAATTTTGTTGCAATAGGATCTTGAGATGTAACACTGGCTCAGTTTCTATACCAATCACAAGAAATAAATTCAGGTAGTTGAAGATGTAAATATGTACCAATACATTAGAATATTATACCATACATATTGGCAGACACACCAGAATGTAATTTGTTGCAAACAGCAGCGACTGATGCCATAATGTGAATCCTGCAACTTTATTTTCAGCTTTCTCTGAGATAATCATAAAGGACGTGTACTCCCCCCCCCCCCCCCTTTTTGACTCACAATATGTCTTTCTCCTAACTTCAAAGTTCTTCTTTCCCTTGTTTGTTTTTTTTCCTTTCATTTTTAAATATTAGATTCTATCACTTTTTCTAGTCTTGCTTCCTAATATAGTAAGGAGCCTCACCACACTAGATTTCAGTCAGATCTCATTTTAGGTAAGTCAGTGCTTAGTTGAAAAATGTGGAGCCAGATTAATCTGCTCTAAAGGTTTCATTCACCTTCAGATAGTGATGGTTTAATTTACTTTCAGATAGGAACACTATTGACAAAATACATTGCACAGAGCTGTGCTAAGATCAGGTTCACTTTATTATCTTCCTCTGCAGCTCTGCACAATGTTGTTTCTATAGGTGCTACTATTAAAGGGGTCATTTTAAAGGGCATGTCCACCCCCAAAACTATAATCCCCCCAACTACTGGCCCCACCATGTAGTGTAGTTTAATCCTTACCTCACATCCCAGCTCCATAGGTTTCGCCTGTAGTCTCCCCCCAAAGTCCCAAAAACTGCCCACCAGGAGGCTAGCAGAGTCCATATAGGGCTCTGCCTGCTACCTTGCCTCCGGTAGATATTTGCCATGCGTACTGCAGCCCTTCTCCCCCCTCCCTCCCCCTCTAAAACCCCTTTAATATGTTGTTCCCCCATGTCTTCCAGCCCCAACCGCATATTTTTTATTTTCAAAAAGCTCCCCAAACTCTTACTTACCTCTCCTTTCCTCCGCTGCACTGAATGACCGGCAGCCGCGGCCGTGATTGGCTGCGCTCAGCCAATCACAGACGCGACTGCCGGTCCCGCCCCTCTGCTTGCATTTTCTTGCAAGCAGAAGGCCGGGAGCGCAGCGGAGGAAAGAGGCGGAGGAGTAAGAGTTTGGGGGGCTTTCTGAAAATAAAAATTACGCGGTTGGGGCTGGGAGACATGGGGGAACAGCATATTAAAAATTACATTTAAGGGTGGACATACCCTTTAAATGGTATGCAGATGAAATGCAATCTTTGAGAGACTGTGGCAGATTTAAAGCAAATTTTAGCAATCTAGGAGACTGTGGAAAATTGAAATAAATCTTGTGGAGTTTGTGACAGATTGTGTCTGAACACATATGAAATCATAATAAGGCTATGAGCATTAAATACCTGTAGGAACATCTATTCAAAATACATGCAGCAATCTAATCTAATTGCAATCAGAGCTGCCCTGCTAATTACATTTATTATGTGTGTCCTTATTAGACCAAATGATCTGGTAACCCAGTTGTCGCCTTTCCCATTAAAGCTGCGTACACACAGCAAAATTTTTTAAAAATCTGCAAGATCCTGTCTGTCATTTTTCAAAGATCGGTCCCAGGCGCTCTCCCTATGCTCAGCATATACACAACATAGGGAGAACGCACAGGACTGTGAGTTTACCTCGGCAGCGGCCGACCCGGCAGCCATACGCTCATTCGGGAAAGCAAGATATACACAGTACATTGGATTCAACGGTATCGGGGCTTTATCGGTACTGTGTGTACCTAGCTTTAGACACAAACACATATAAAATCTACACACAGAAAAGCTAGTTTGAATTTACATTAGAAGCATGATGCAGGCTTCATTGATTTCAACATACAGTACCCATACATCATGTCATAATGAATTGCTACATAGCCTTATAATATGTATATTTCATATGTGCTTAGACTCAATCTTTCACAAGATCCATAAGATTACTTTTATTTTGCAACAAACTCTTAAGATTGGTACCCATGGGGCGATATTTATAAAACATCTATATCGTTATCGCAAAAATAACGATCGTTATCGTAAAATAACGATCGTTATCGTAAAATAACGAGCCGCATTTTCCGATATCGGAAAATACCGATCGTTATCGGAAAATACTGAGCGTTATCGTAAATACTGATCGTTATCGGAAAATGACGATCGTTATTTTACGATAAGGATCGCTATTTTACGATAACGATCGTTATTTTTGCGATAACGATATCGATGTTTTATAAATATCGCCCATGGTGCAATCCCTTCTTTTGGCCAGGAGGAAGGACTGTTGGTCGACAGTTTGCCGTAAACAAGTGGCCACACTTTTACATGTCCTCGCGGCCGAGGCAAGAAACTATACAATAATTTGGCCCAGCCTTTATCAAGCCAGTGACATGACGTAGGACCAAAACGTTGCACCATGTTTGAATAAACTTGTCTCATATTTGAAAAGTCCTTTATGTGCAACATATTACCCACATGATATATATATATATATATATACACCATTGATAAACTGACATCAACATGCTACTTGCACACAACAATATCAGATCATGTAGTTCTGATGACTATAGAAGAAGGGAATGGGTTAATGTAAAATCCCAGAATCCCAGGTGGCACTTGCAAATCAGTTGCTCAGATTCTGCATGTTTAATTAATAAATGGAGAAAGGGCTATTTTAACCATTATGCAAACCCCTTCTGATTGGTGGACATATCTCCATAGACTACAAGCACACTGACCACTATAGGAGGAGTGAAATCAATTACTACACCCATAAGAAACACAAAAATGAAAATAACTTGATAACTGTTCCAAAAAAATAATGAAAGCATATGGCAAAAGTACACAGGATAGCGATCCCTACACTACAGCAAAAAATAGTTTTGGGGTGGACATGTCCTTTAACACCTAGGTTGCCCGGGTTTCAGAAGAGACAGCCAATGCAAGTCTTTTTTTTTTACCAGAGGCCACGTAGCCAGGTAAGATGTGCAGGGGTGAGATTCCCCCAGACCCGTGCAGCTTCTAGTAAAATCTCTTCCAGGAGTTTTGCCCAGAGCACATGTGGCTCTGGGTGGATCTCCCTGAAGGTAGGTAAAAAAAAAAATGTGTACACGTCCTTTAAGTTCAAAAAGAGGTTCTATGGCTCCCACTGAAAGCAAATATTGTGCCACCCCCAAGATTCTATCAAAAACTGTTTATTGCTTGTAATGTATGATATATTTCTTCTAATTTTCAATGCATTACTTTTTCTGTTATCTTTATATTATTTGTATTCCTGTGTCGCAGCATGAGCAGTGGATCTTGAATGACGCACTTAGCCAGAAAGGAAAATCTGGCTTAAATTTGTGAATTAGGCCACCAAATAGGAGGGCAGTCCGAAATTTACGGTTTGGGCTCAACCCTGGCATTGGTTGGAGACTCCTGGTTGTAAGTTATTTATACATTGTGGGCAATGTATACAGAGGGCAACATCTGGTTCATTTGTTTTATGATAAATTATTTAATGAATTCTCAATAATGCTGTGGCCTTTAGAACCCTAAAAATGCAAGTCTGTTTTTATTATAAGTTAAGTGAAAAAATTTGGATTTTTAATCTTGAATCATAGTGGGTTATAGATGGATAACATTAGAAACTGCCATTAAATTGTCCATTAAATAGAGCAGACAAAAAGAAATTGGGCCAATTTCATAAAGGCATGACATCACTACTTTGCGATTCCTTGCCTTTAACAATCGTCGGCACGATCTTAATATTACGATTGCGTTCGTAAATCTACGATAGAGGTCATAAATGTACGTACGATAAACGATCGTACTTTTGTGATAACCTCCTTATGGTTCTCCTTCAGTGACTGTTCAAATTTATGAAAAAATGAAGAGTAGAAGCTGTCTGTGTGTCATCTCGTTCTTGCTTCTTCCTTTTCTCCTTATACTTATTTCAAAAAACTAACATGGTGGTTGGGGATTGGGCTGGGGTACCCTACTCTAAAAAAAAAAATTATATTTAGGGTGGACATACCCTTCAGGAACATGGTAATGTCTGTGTACTAATATTATTTTAATCACTTGCATCCCATTTTGACACTTATTGTAGGGAATTAGACCAGCCATTTTCCTCATAAACTAGGAGAGCACTGAGTGCTTACGGCTTCATTTTTTTGTTCAGGGCCAGACAGCCTGGGGGCACTTCTGGGTCTCCTACTTAAATTGAGGGAAAATACTGATCTTTATCTCTACTCCATTGTGTCTTATGTAAGCCATCCACCTCCTACTTCCATCATTTTAATACAACAATTCTATGGACAAACTGTACTAATCTACCTTCAAGCTAATTAGGATCAGCACTTCCCCATGTCAGATTACATGAGTTTGAAACTGTAAAAAGTTGGAGTGGGTGTTTCTGCTTAAGTGGAAAAATGCTGCAAGGCATAATAATCATGGCAGAGTGATTTTTCATTCAGTAATTCAGTAATTATAGCAGTTATGGTCCCCTATTTATTGAGTAATCAAATCAGCAAAAGTTGGTTTTAGCCTTAAGTTGTCCTTTAAGTACGAGTTTCACTGTGTTATCTCATATAGGGTCTCTGGACATAAACAGCACCTCTTTGTCAGTGAAAAAACTCTTTTCAGAGTCTATGGCTCACTTCCATGCTCCATTCTGGCGCTTGTACATGAGCAGAGCACTTTTTACGTCAGTTAAACATGCACAAAGCAGATGATGGTACTTAACACTTCATAAGTCAAGCCAAGCACTTTGTACAGTATTTCTTCAATATAACAAAACTTAAGTACTTGGACTGACAGGCAAAAGCCCAATGATGCAAGTTCGATGAATGTGCAACTTCGTGTCTTAAGGTCAACGTTACAAAAAACAAGACTACAATTGCTGAACATCAAACACATGCTGGTGGAATTATTAGTCTATTTTTTATCTACTGAATTACATTGCTCCATAGACATCAGTCTGCAGTCTCATTGTTGCTGGAAAAACATTATCAGTGCTAAAAGGCCTACAATAAAACAATTTCAAGCTACTATAAACCGTGTATAATAAAGCCCAAAAGGTTCCTCACATATTAATTAGATCCGTCTATAACGCAGTGCATAGGCATTATACAGAGATTCAAATATTGCATCTTAAGGCTCATAAACACGTACGATTTTGGCCATGACCTGCGACCCCTAAAGAAATGTCCCCCGACCGCACGCATACATGAACGATTATTGTCCAAAACAGCTGTTCGACGCACCGTAATTCTTCACTAGATTGGAAGCAACTTAAAATGTGTGGCAATTTAATATGATATATTAAATCAGACAAATATAAATCTATTGGTAGATACCTGTAAATGATTTTAAAGGGAAGCTCCATAAAAGCTTTTATGTTTCTCCATAAAAGTGTCCTTTATTAAAAATAGCACACTTAAAATTACTCCAGGATCATGATTCTAGCTGGTCTATCAAAACTTACAGCAGTATAAAGGGCGGGGTTTCCTGCTACTATTGTGAGCTGTGACATCATCAGCACTATTGCTCTGCCACCAAGTCTCAGGTTTGAGCATGCCCACTTGAATCCTACTGCCAGAGCATTATCAGCTGCATCATAAGCCGTCCCCAAACCTCTTAATCACATTTAAGCCAGCCACAAGTCTAAGGTGTCTATTGGTGGAGGAAAGGACAGAGAATGGTTACAGATCAGACTAGGAAGTTTACATTTGCAAGCCTATAACTTCAAATCCAGAGAAGCTAGAGAAATCAACCTATTGATGAGTTTGTTTGAAAGGTATGAGAGAGCACTTTATGTTTAATACCATACCGAACCATAACGTTTCCTTACTCAAATTATCCTATTTGAGTAGTTGGCAACCTGCTGTAGGCACATATAAAACATGTACAGTGATTAAAATGATTACAAAATAAAAACAAATGCTTTCCCTACTACTAAATCTACTAGTAAATCAGTATTCCTTAGTTTAGAAAGTGTACGCCACACTGAATAATAAACCCTTTGTTAATTCTTACAGAACAGCAGCCAACAATTCATGATCCTTTTATGCAGTTAGTTCGATGAAATACAGTTAACTGAACTATTAACTAAAAATCTAGAAAATGCAAAGGAAAGAAAGAGAAGCCTAATGCCCCATTTGGGAATGAAAAGATTCTGGCATCAGCTAATGAATGCACAGAAATTCCACCTTCTTCTATTCACAGCCAGCTGACCAAACTGAAGAACCAATGTCAATTCTACAACAACAACAAAAAAAACACAAGAAAAAAACAAAAAACAGAAGACAATGGAAACCTACAAACATTATGGGTTCTGCTAGGAAAAGGAATTTTCCTAGTTCCTTTGATGTCAGTAGCAGCAACAGAGAACATCAGCAAAGATGGAAGGAAAACTCTTTACTACAATTCATAGACTTCACTGCATGCATGGCCACTTTATCTGTTTACGTTTAATAACAGCTGTCTACAACTGGGAAAACACCAGAAGAATTCAATACAAAACTATTGTAGACCCCCTATGAACACAGGAGCGTCTGGAATCCAGCTCCCATTTACTTAGCCAAACTAAAAGAACTCTGATTTGTTTTGTGACTTTGAATACCAAAGTGACAGAACATAAATCTACTTTCATTTAGATTATTTACAACAGCCAAATACTTTCAATTATAAGCCATTAAATCCACACCCTTTAATTTAATATTTTACTGAACACTCAGGGAACACAACTTTTTAAACAAAAAAGTAATTGTACCAAAGGTTATGATGTCTTCTGAACAGATAAAAAAATATCTTGTGGGCTAAATTCTAAAATTTACCAAACAGATCAATAACCCATATAGTAACACACATTGCTGGCTGTGACCAACACCATCTCAGGTCCTTTTCTTATTATCCACTAATTCAGGGGATTGGGAAGGACCCAGTTATAGTAAGTTCCTTGTTTTCTGTCTTTTCCCGTGTATTTGTGTAACTGGGCATGCAAATCTGCATACTGGGGTCAGAAGGGATTTAAAAATCAATTTTATTAGCCGTTCCATAAGCACTAAAGGAACTACATTTTCACTTAGTTTTAGGTTTCACTTTTCTAATAAAGATTGGAGAGGCCAAGTTCATAATGAGTGAAAAAAATGTGTACAGTATAAAGGAAAGTACTGGATTGATAGACTTTTATATACTGTATATTAAAGGGACACTAAACTGAAAAATATGACTTGCCTTTATCCATTTCTATATTTTTAGTACTATCAGGAACTTGATCCCTCAAGTGCTCCCTGTCACCAGGGGTGCCCCTACTATGAAGCAAACTGAAACATTGTCTCAGGGCGCGCCCCTGCGGAACACTTAATAGGCGGCAGTTAAAAAATCCTCCTTCCTGCAATACCGCATTTCAGCACCAGTCCACAAATCAGTGTTAAGTCAGCCCTCCAGTCAGTGTTAAGTAAGCCCACCAGTTCACCAGTCATTGTAAGTCTGTCCACCATACCCACCTCCACAAGCCACGCCTATGTTCCATGATGAAGCCATGCCCAATTCATGTGTCTCCCCCCGTCTTCTGATAGGCGGCATTTAAAAGTTGTTTCAGGTGTCAAAACTCTAGGAACACCCCTACCTGTCACTAGATCTCCTCCATCTCCTGTTCCGCTCACTCCTAGTTAGTATGCATGTCTCCTCTCTATGTATCCACCCCCTCCCAAAACTGAGGCACAAATGGAGTGTGGAGCATGTGCAGTGGAGGTGATCTGTGCCTCACTACAGCCAATAGCATTCGCCCAGTGATTTTGTGTTATAGTGAAAGTGAAAGTAAAACTGCTTTGCAGTAGGAAAGAAAGCAGCACTGGGAGCTGTAATAACTGATAGAATCAAGTAAGATTTTCTTTTACGTAGGAGTCTGAAGGTGTGTGTGTGTGTGCAGTGGGGGGCTTTGTAATTGATTTCTTAAGGTACAGTGCTACATTGGGAGTTAACTAACACAGACAGCATCTACCTGTTGGATTGGGTGTTATCTGCACAGAAAGTGCACAGAGTAAAGCTGGGTACACACCTATCGATTTTCCCTCCTGACCGACCGTTCGATACTTTCGAACGGTCGGCCAGGAGGAAGGACTGTCGGTTGCGGCAAAAGCAGCCGCGTCCGATAGTCATCGCGACCGTTCGTCCGAATCGGACGAACGGTCGATTGGACATGGGCACTTTCGGATGCGATAATTTCGGTCCGATCGACCGATACACTGAACTATCGGTCGATCGGACCGAAATATCTCATCGTGTGTACCCAGCTTAACAGACAATGCTTATTCCCTTTCCTGATCTTAATGATGAATCAATTACCCATAAAGTGATAGAGAAATAAGCTTTACTTTTATAGAATAAACAGTTTCTACATGTAGTGTAGGGAACCAGACATAAGTTTTTCCTCCAGAGCGATTTAGCTCCCAAAGGGATTTACTTGTAAAGGGATTTTTTGTTCTAAAGGCATTTGTCATTTTTTAAAAAGCGTTTAGAACAAGAAAGGGTTTAAGAACAAGACTGCTGTTTCTCTTGTGTGTATTGCTGTTTTCTCTTGTTGTGTATTGCTGTTGTTGTGGATTGCTGTTTATTATGGACATTTTTGTTGGGGCCATGCAATGTGCACCCCGACACATGTATGGGATCTTGGAGCAGCTGCACCAAGGGACCTATGAATGTGTCAGATGTGAGTGGGTTGCCCATTTGGAATCTGAGGTCCAGAATTTAAAGGGGGAACTTTACCTAGGGTGGTAAAGGAAGATAGATTTGTAAGGGTCACCAGGGGAAGTAGGGGACAGAAAGATAGGGTTGCTTCTTTCCAGCTGGTTGATCCCAACAGATTTGCCATTTTAGGCGAAGATGTGGAGGATGATGGCTCGGAAGTAGCATGTATGGAGCAGGCCCTTGAGCATCTCCAATACAAGGGAGGGAGAACTGGGGGCTAGGCAGGTGGTAGTGGTAGGAAACTCCATTATTAGAAGGGTAGAAAGGGTAATCTGTTGCGAAAACCCTACATGCCAAACAGTGTGTTGCCTGCCTGGTGCAAGGGTTTGGCATGTGGTGGATCGTGTAGACAGATTATTGGGTGGGGCTGGGAGTGACCCGGCGGTCTTCACATTGGTGCCAATTACAAAGTTAGAGGTGGAGGTGAGGTCCTTAAAGATGATTTCCGAGAGTTAGGGGCCAAGTTAAAAGTAAGGACATCAAGGGTAGTGATTTCAGAAATACTACCGCAGCCACGTGCTACGCTAGGGAGGCAACGGGAGCTCAGGAGTATAAATGCTAAGAGGGTGGTGTAAGAAGATGGGGTTTGGGTTTTTAGAGGACTGGCCTTTTTCCGTTGGCTACAGGCTCTTTAGTAGAGATGGATTGCACCTCAATGATGATGGTGCAGCTGTTTTGAGGGAGAAGATGGCTAGGGGGTCTGAGAGGGTACATTGAACTACACAGGGGTAGATAGAGAAGTTAGGAATCAGGCTGCAAATGACACAATGGAGGTAGGAGACGGGGTAAGGGACAGCATAGAGGATAATGATGCATGTACGTCCCAAGTATGGAAGTAAATCAATTGATAATCTAAAATGTATGTTTACAAATGCAAGAAGTCTGGCTGGAAAAACTGGGGAACTAGAACTAATAGCTTTAAAGGAAAGGTATGATGTGATCGCTACAGCAGAAACGTGGATAAATGATTCACACGACTGGACAGTAAATACTCCTTATTTAGACATGACAGAGTTAATAAGAAAGGAGGGGGAGTATGTATGTATGTTAAACAGGAATTGAAGCCAAATCTAATAGATGGAATAGATGAGGATATAAACGATATAGCAGAAACAATATGGTTAGAGCTGTGTACAGGAAGCAAGGAGGTGGGCTAATTAATTGTTGGGGTATGTTATGAGCTGCCAAATGCCAGGGAGGAGGTGGAAATGAATCTCTATATGCAGTTGGTGAAGGCTGCTGGTATGGGGCATGTTTTGGTTATGGGGGATTTTAACTACCCTGACATAGATTGGAGTAGGGGAACTGCCAGCACCTCAAAAGGTATAAAGTTCTTAAATTTCCTATATCAGCATTTTCTTTTGCAGATGGTAGAAGTTCCTACTAGACAGAATTCGTTTTTGAATCTGGTGATATCTAATAACCCTGAGCTCATTTTGGAAATGAAGGTAATGGGAAACGTAGGGAATAGTGATCATGATATAGTGTCATTTAATATGGGTTGCAAAAAACTAAAGTGCACTGGGTTAACAAAAACTTTTAACTTCAGGAAAGCTGATGTTATGCTTTAAAAGAAACCACTTCTGCTCATAGACTGGGGGAAATTTTTTCTAGGTAAAGATATTGAGCAGATGTGGACCACTTTTAAAGGGATATTAAACTATTACAATTATAAATTTGTAAAAAAAAAATTGGCCCACTCCTGCATGGCTTAATGCTCAGGTAAAAAAGCAAATGGAAAAAAAGAAAAAGGCTTTTAAAATTTTAAAATAACAGAGGGAACAGAACAGTCTTACAGGGAGTATAAAAGCTGTAATAAAGAGTGAAAGAAAGCAAATAAACTAGCTACAATAGAAAATGAAATACGGATAGCCGAACAAAGCAAGTCCAACCCCAAAATGTTTTTTAAGTATATAAATGGTAAAAAGATGAGGACTGAGAATGTGGGACCATTAAACAATGGGACTGAGATGGTTGTAGAGGATACCAAAAAGGCTAATCTGCTAAACTGTTTTTTACATCGGTTTTCACTATAGAGAATCCTAGTCCTTACAGCAGGGATTGTAACAATATGCAGGGGAGAAATGAGGAGTATTCACATTGGCTGATGGAGGATATGGTACGGAAACAATTGGACAAAGTAAATATCAATAAAGCCCAAGGACCAGATGGATTGCATCCCCGGATTTTGAAAGAGCTTAGTTCAGTTCTATCTAGACCACTGTTTCTCATCTTTTCAGATTCACTTTGGTCTGGGGATGTGCCGCTGGATTGAAAAAAAGCCAATGTAATACCAATATTCAAAAAAGGTAGTCGTTCACAGCCTGATAACTATAGACCTGTAAGCCTAACATCAGTGGTAGGGAAGTTGCTGGAAACTTTGTTACGGGATCACATCCTTGACTTTGTCTCCAGAACTGATCTTATTAGTAGTAGTCAGCATGGATTTATGAGAAATAGATTATACCAGACAAATTTAATTGGTTTTAATGAAGAAGTGAGTAAGAATTTAGATTCAGGCACAGCAGTGGATGTGGTATATTTGGATTTTGCAAAAGCTTTTGATACTGTGCCACATATGCGACTAATGTATAAACTGATTACTGTTGGCCTAGAAGAAAACATTTGTTCATGGATAGAGAATTGGTTATTGGATGGCAAACAGAGAGTGGTGGTAAATGGAGCTACAGGGTTCTGTACTGGGGCCACTTCTTTTTAATCTGTTTATAAATGATTTAGAAGGGGGCATTGAGAGCAAGTTTTCTGTGTTTACTATACTTACTTCTGTGTTTTACTTAACTATGCAGAGCTTTGGAAACTTCAAATGATGTGCAAGTGCTGCAAGCAGACCTAGATTATCAAAATGGGCAGCAGAATGGCAGATGAGATTCAATGTTGATAAATGTAAGGTGATGCATTCAGGATTTAATAATCCCTGTGCCACCTACACCATAAATAACTCTGTGTTAAGTGCATCTGTAATGGAAAAAGATTTGGGAGTTCTGGTAGATAATAAACTTAGCTTTAGTAAACAATGCCAGACAGCCACAGCTACAGCTGGCAAGATATTGTCTTGTATAAAGAGAGGAATAGATTCAAGAGAGAAAAATATTATTCTCCCTCTTTACAAGGCACTGGTAAGGCCTCATTTGGAATATGCGGTGTAGTTTTGGAATCCCATATACAAAAGGGACATCTTGGAAATGGAAGCAGTTCTGAGAAGGGCATCTAAATGAATAAGGTAATGGAGGGGCTTAAATATGCAGGCAGATTAGACAAGTTAGGGCTGTTTACATTGGAGAAGCGACGTTTGCGTGGGGATATGATAACCTTATACAAATATATTAATGGGCCATACAATAAACTCTCTGGTGCATTGTTCATGAATAGGTCATATCAGAGGACATGTGGACATCCTTTAAGGTTGAAAGAAAAGAAGTTTCATCTTCAGGTTAGGAAAGGTTTCTTTACAGTGAGAACGGTGAAAGTGTGGAACTGTATTCCAGCAGATGTGGTAATGGCAAGTTCATTGAATAGCTTTAAAAATGGCCTCGATAAGTTTCTAATACTAAAAAATATTGAGAGTTACTGGTATTAATACATATACTGTAGATCTGGTTGATCCAGGGATACTTTCAGATTCCGTTTGGAGTCAGGAAGGAATCCCCCCCCCCCCTTTTTAGCTGTTTTTTTTTTTTTTTTGCCTTCCTCTGGATCAACTGTTAGGTAGCGATAAAAAAAATTAAAAAAGAGGGTGAATAGGTTGGACTTGACGTCTTTAGTCAACCTCAATTACTATGTTACCATGTAGTGTGCCAGGGGGAGGGGCTGGGTGATTGATAGTTATTTACTGACTAGCTGTTACACGGCCCCTTTAAAAAGTAAAAAAAGGCAGATTTAAGATTGGTGGTAATTAATCCTAATTACTGTGTGATTAGTTAAAAAATTATTTGCCCCAGTTTGCATGTCCTTTAAGCATATAAATAGACATCTGGAAGGCAAAGAAAGGGACATATAGTGAAATGAGATAATGGGAGTACAGGTCTGGTACAAACATGGCTTTATTGATTTACTACACACAGTAACAGGACAATTTAGAGATTGTTCTGATTGCCATACTAGAGCCAGTTAAGAAATGAAAAATGCTGGTTAGTGGCTTCCTTTCATATTCCTTTCATACTTCTTCCCAGCAAGTCAATCTATGCAAATGCAATTTATTGTCAAATCTCTACTTCAATAAATGACTGCCCCAAAGCTGTGTTCCTACCATAACCAATCAGCTTGAGATATAATACCCTTTTAATCGAATAAGATTAATGATAAAGGAATGTTGTTGAAATCCAAACAGCTATTTTCCTAAAAAATAAACTACAGATCTCACTAAACTGGAACCATCTGTATCAGACCATTGGGTTATTGCACTGTAGGGGACACAATATTTATCTAACAAATCCACCTCCACTCCAGAGTTGTAAATAGCTTGCTGTGCTTCATGTGACTCGGGTTACTGATAAATTAAGTGAAGGTGAACTTTTCCACAGGCTGATACTGAGGAACTCAGCAAAGAAAATTAAACATCTTATTGGCAAATCTGGGAGCATTTAAATGAGAGCTCAACACATTCCTGGAAGGAAGTCAACATCACTTTCCGTCAAGCTGTTGTCCCCAAGAATTCAGACATCCCTAGAATACAGTAATGAGAATTCCTGCTCTAAAATTCTGCTGCAATTCCAAGAAACTTTTGGTGCTTGGCAGTCACTGGTTTACTAGCACATATGACTCTCAATCTCTCCTTTCTTTTCTTGGTTTTGTAAATTATCTTTAATGGCTAATATGACTGATTTATTAATATTATATTGTGTCTGTTAACCCACCAATGAAGCATTACAGCATAGTTAACTGTGTGTTCCCAATACACTTTATTCTTATATAATACGCATTTCCAGAACTCTAGGTATGTAACTAATGCCCCTTTAAGAGAAATCCCTGCTAACCTCATACATCCAGGTACTGAATGACCTTTGCCAAGTATCCTTCTTCTCCAGGTGAAGATAAGCATTAAAAAGGATTAAGTAGATGTATCGTTCTAAGTATTGAAGGCTTCTCAGTTCAAGAAGTTTCATCTCTTTTATATTCTTTGCAGTTTTAATCTAAAAAGAGAAAAAGAAATAAAAGATTACACAAATGGATGAAAAGTAAAAAAAAATTAAATTTACAATTAAATATCAAAATCACTTTGATTTTTTTAGAACAATTTTGTTTTGTCTATGTAGATTGTATGGGTTTTTAAATAATGTTGATATTAGGACTTAATTAATTACAGTGATCAAGAAGTTATATAGAGCTCAAACAGACAAACCATAGTATTGATGTATTTAAATGTCCAAGAAACAAACTTTTATTATATTAATTCTGAGGAACTAATTGTGAAAAGCAGAACAAACAGCACAATATGGCAACAAAAAGGAGTTTTTTTAAAAGATTCTTCCCTTTTTCCAGTTTAGCGATTTCTATGTTTAAAGGGCATGTCCACCCCCAAAACTATGTTTTGCTGTAGTGTGGGGATTGCTATCCTGTGTACTTTTGCCATATACTTTCATTATTTTTTTGGAACAGTTATCAAGTTATTTTCATTTTTTGTTTCTTATGGGTGTAGCCATTGATTTCACTCCTCCTATAGTGGGCAGTGTGCTTGTAGTCTATGGAGATATGTCCACCAATCAGAAGGGTTTTGCATAATGGTTAAAATAGCCCTTTCTCCATTTATTAATTAAACATGCAGAATCTGAGCAACTGATTTGCAAGTCCCACCTAAAATTCTGGGATTTTACATTAACCTATTCCCTTCTTCTATAGTCATTAGAACTACACCGATCTGATATTGTTGAGTGCAAGTAGCATGTTGATGTCAGATGAATCAGTTTATCAAGGGTATATATATTATATACACCACACAGAAATACGAGGGCACTCACAGGTCTGAAACTTTTGAATGGTACCAGGCATTTTCCTTACTTGGAATGGATGCTGATCGCTGCTGTTTTGCTCTATAGTAAGACACAACAGTGTTACAAGCAGAGCTGCATTTATTCAGACTGGTGCTTTTACACTGCAATTATTCCACACTGCTTTGCTGCATGTTTTCTGATATCCCTTTTATTGCCATGTTGCTCTCTAGACTGGTTTGCAACCATCTCCCTCTGTTCTATTACTGGAGATTATTCTGGTGAAATTGTGGAACCAGATTTCCAATACATCAATACCTCTGTTACTCAGATCTCCTGTTCAATATTTAGTTGGAACAGCAAACCAACTTTACTGGAATTATTTTTATCTTAGATACAGAAAGCCAAATACTGAGAACTAATTGAGAGCCATCAGACCTAGGGATGCCCATTCAAGCTACCCAGCCATATCACTCAATATGCTTATATCCAGTACATGCCTCAGAACAAAGATATAACATCTCAGATGAAATGCAAAACTGAAACTAGCTCTCCTTACTGAACATTCACTATTTGTAGTGACTCCTAAACCCACCCCCAATATCTGTTGGTCCAGATCCAAGATCCAATCAGATTTAAGATTGTATCTAGACCAATCAGATTTTGGGGGGGTGTTTATGAGACACTATAAAACAGCATGACATCTTCAGAGAAGCTCTTTTCTAATCAGCAGTCAAACTAGCAGGTCTTGCCTTTGTGTTAGGTTAGAACTTGCAATTGATGGCTGGTTCTAGACTGCCCAATGAAATTTTTTTTTGTGCTTGGTTTTCATACCTATGTGTTGTATAGGAGTCTATAAATGCACATGAATGTTGTTATAATAGATAAATGAAAATAAGTGTTTTATTACATCTGAAATTACTTTCCTTTAGCAAATAGTGACTAACCCAAGTGCCTTTGCAGTTGTGCTACTAGTTTCACCATTCCTGCCAACACTCTCAAACAGCAAAGGGCAGATAGGGAATGTATATTGAAAACATGCAGTGTAAATACAACCAGGTTGTAATGAATGCGGCCCTGCTACTTACTTTACTATAAGCATCCCCCAAATAATGAGATGATCTGATAACTAAACATATATCCACTTACAATATAAGCTTATTATCAAATAAAAAATATGCTAACAAATGCAATGTGTTTCTCTATTGCCCCAGTGCACCACATAGCCAGGACAAACCAACTTGTACACCTCATTATAAGAAAATGAATGGTGGCAACTAAAGAGTTGCTATGTTATTTATCATAGTAACTCTTTAGTTGCCACCATTCCCGTAGCAGGAAGGACATATGTAAAAAGACCTTTCAAATGCGGCAACAAAATCAAAGTTTATTGCAAGCACTTTCTGCACAAGTTTACAGGTAAAAGGACATCTATATGGAAAAAATGTTATCTTTGATATCCAATCCAACTATCCTCTGCTTGTGCAGATTTGCTATAACTGGAAGTTTCATGCAAATCAAGTGAATTGCATGATGGGAATTCCCTTTTCCATGCTGCCTCTTAGTGATTACTGGCAGCTTGCCCTCATAGAAACCTTGATGAGGAACAGTTACAGGCAGAAACAATTACACTAGAAATGGCTCCTACTCTTTATTTCTAGGACTTTCAACAGACATTGCAAGAGAACCATAAAGAGCTGAGCAGTAAGGTAAGGGTTTTTAAACACTGCACAGTGGGGCCAGTAGAAGGTTAAATTTTAGTTTTGGGGGTGGACATGCCCTTTAATTTTATTTGAACTAAGCCCTGTTGTGCGTTGAACATAAAACTTCATTAAACCCAACTAGAAAAGGGACTGATGTGTAAAACTTGCCATGATTATCACCTAAATTTACCAAAAAGGACTTACAAATACAAGGGAAAGTACAATTAAAATCCAATTAGCCTACCATTATAATATTTTGGATTTTATAAAAACAGCAAAAATATTCTGCGCTTGTGTGATACTGATAAATAAATAAATGTGTAATAGATTCACAGTAAGTAATATAAAATAGTTTACTTTAATAAAACACCTTTAAGCAACAAAATAATAATACAACACAATATATAAAAAACTATATATCACCCACATCTACATCTATTTAAAGAGGAGCGTAAACCATAACTATATATAAATATAAAATGGGTAATAGCAAGAAAAGTTAAACATATATATCTAAAGGTAAAATCATATATCACAGCAATAGATAAATGCAATGGGAGCAATAAATAAATCACAGTAAAAATCCAGAAGGATAAAACTTATCAGGTAGATACCGAGTCTAAAGGTGCCCATACATGGTCTTACCCTTGATCGATTCGCACATTCATCAATATTCGTGGAACCACCTTTCCTGTTCTTCTTTTGCAAACAACATACTACGCAAAATAAATGGGGCCAGGTGAGACCATGCAATTGTATGCCGGTTGCAAAAGAAGAACAGGAAAGGCGGTTCCACGGATATTGACTGAATGTTGCAGATTGGTTGGATGGTTAGTACTAATGTTTGGGCACCTTTAGGTGGATAGGGAGCACTATATTCAGAATTAATCAGTCATTATCACTGGATATAATTGGCTCTGAAGGTAATGGTATGTGGACTCCATGACCAAAAAGGAATGTGGTATAATAAAACAGTTACACTAGGAATAAGCTTTGTAGCTAAGGCTGGGTACACACTGAGGGACTTTTTGTGTCCCTCATTTTGACAAATGTCCGTCGGTCGCGGCAAATTCGGCCACGGGCAAATTTGCAAACGATCGATCGTGCGTTCCCATGGGAACCGCACGAATGATCGGAATTTTCTGACATGGCCGATCGTACATTCGTCCGATCGATGTTGGCCGCATGCGCCCGCCCCACACCACCGATATTTCCGGCCGTCGACCGAAGAGTCCGTGATTTGGTCGGTTGGCTGAAAATATTGGGGGGTGTACCCAGCCTAAGTGCAGAGAGTAGACCGCTGTAGATGTTATTGGTTAAACAGTCTTCCCCACTAGAATGTATCAGTGGCTTACCGTAAAGACATCGCTCTCAGGTAAGTACTAGACCCAGGCAGATAGTTTGTGATGGGTTAAGGTCGTCCCAACTTTTCCTTGTTCGGCCGCTGTGTGTCCTGGTTAACCTCATGATCCTAGCACATTCCGGACACAAGGATACACAATACAGCTGTCCAGTGTCTGTAGATATGACGTAGAGCAAGAAGGTGTGTCCCTACACATTTTGGCTTATGTCATCCCAGGGATACCTCCTCTATTTCTTGTCAATTAATTTATAGTGGTGTCTTAAAGTGACACATACATATTTGTTGTTCATTCTGTTAGTACTGATATTTCAAATCTATTATTGAGACCATATGGATTTAATGTGTTGAACATTTGCATCCAATCGAATGCATATTACAGTCCCCTGACAATGAAATTAAAGCCTATGCCTCAACCCCATTTCCCTAGAGTGTAAGCTCACTTTGACAGGGCTCACTTTCCTATCACTTTGTCACGATACCTGGGACCAGATTAGGAGAGATAAAAACTGAGCAATATTAGGAACTCACACTAATTAAATGCATCACACACCTGTGATTCAGCTTTTTTGAGTCTCAACTCCCCAGTGCCCTGGTCCCAGCAGAGATTCAAGCAGCCAACCCTGGACCACACACAATATTTTTAACTGCAAAAACACTTTTTTTTATTCCAGTGCTTTTAGCTACTGTTTCAGGTATGCATAGATCCTAAGTCATTAAAAGTACTGCATGGAGCCTCCTTCCAATATGTTGGATTGAGCTATATTAGCAACTGTGGTTTAGAAACACCTTGGTAGGATAAACACATGAAATAATGTTGTGCTATTTTGAAAAGAAAATATCCTCATGTAACAATAACTTTATAATTTTAATTAAACTTGATACCAGTCACCAGACTTTATACTATTGCCTGTGCTGCTCCTCTTTTACCCAAGCCTCCTTTGGTACTGTTTGACAGTACAAATTCTGTTTAAATACCTGTGACATCTATTAATCCTTAGTAAACCCCTCAATGTCTGCAAATCTTAAGACACGTATAAAACTGACATCAAATGACCCCATTTGTTTTTTATCCCTGAAGAAGAGTTTGGTGTTCCCAAAAATATTGTCACTAGAAGAAAGTGAAGCAGCAAGTTAACATCACAGTAAAATGTAGACCTCTGTGGCAAAGTAGAGAGAGATGTTCAATTGAAATATCAATATTCTTAAAAAGTATTATTTTACATATACATACCTAGTTATTCAAGATATTCTCTCAATTTTAAAATACCTCTTGCTATTCCCTGCTGTTGACATTAGTGAGCTGCCCATTTCAGGTCCAGGATGCACCACTTCCTTGGAATGTTCCTAACAGTATTTCTACGTGATTGGCTGTTGGTGATGGGTCAAACATGCTCAGATCTCTCTACTAGAAACTGAATCAACCCAGGCACTGGGTCAAGGGCAAAACCATAACATTCTCAATTAGGGGTCCTACAAACAGAAGTTAGTATTTCGGAAGTATTTAATCACCGAAAAAATGATGAATGGGCAGGTTAAGGTTATTGGGATGGAAAAATACTGCTCTTTTTTCTTAAAAGCTTATGTATTTCCACTGAACTTCCCCTTTAACTGCATATTGGTGCCAGATGCGCGGTTTAGCAAAAGACAACCACGCATTCAACACTCGCGTTTCAATATCACATTTGTACTACCTTTTAGCTCTAGATTTTAACGCCAGCTAATAGCTTCCGTTAAAATCCCACTTTGAGTAGATCCCTTTTCGTCGGGATTTACCCACCTCGCAATAGCGATTTGAATCGTGATCGGTCATTTACCAAGAACATAGCAGCTCTGGTAAATAAGCCACATAAATAACACATAAGCCACATAAATAAGGCACATGATCTCTCTTTGTAAATAGACCACTGTTTCTTATCTTTTCATTATCACTTTTGTATGGTGATGTGCCGCTGGATTGAAAAAAAAGTCAATGTAATACCAATATTCAAAAAAGGTATTCATTCCCAGTCTGGTTACTATAGACCTTGAGTCTAACATTAGTGTAGGGAGTTTGGAAACTTTTTTAAGGAATCATATCCTTGACTTTGTCTCCAGAACTGATCTAATTAGTAGTAGTCAGCATTAATTTATGAGAAATAGATTGTGCCAAAAAATGTACTTGGTTTATGAAGTAGTGATTACGAATTTAGATTCAGGCATAGCAGTGGATGTAGTAAACTTGGATTTTGCTAAGCTTTTGATACTGTGACACATACTGTAGTGATTAATGTATAAACTGAGGACTGTTGGCCTAAAAAAAACACTTTGTACATGGATAAGAACAGGTAATTGGATCGCAAACAGAGTTGTAGTCAATGGAGCTATATCCATGGGGGCTTAAGTTCTAAGTGGAGGGATTTTCCCCCCTTTTTAGCTTTTTTTTTTACCTTCCTCTAAATGAACTGTTAGGGCTAAGACACCACTGCTGCACTTTTTTTGCATTTGCGTTTTTTTCATATCATTGAAAATGCGGCAACGCACCGGAAACGCACGTTTTTGAGTGCGTTGCGATTTGCGTTCCACATTTTAAATCGTAATCCATGAGTTTTTCAAAGTTATGAAAAAACACACGCGCAAACGCAACGAAATCGCACATGAAATCGCATGCGATTCCGTGTGCGATTGCGTTTGCATTGCAGTGTGGCCCGTGCCCTTAGGTAGGGTTAAAAGGGAGAGTGAAGGGGGGCAACTCTTATCTTGGGACACAATTAGAGCACAATTAAAACTCCCGACCTCCAATGGTTCCATTACCAACCAATATCACACTTTATACGACAGAACTTTACAAAGACTCCTATCCCGGATCCAACAAATTTGAAATACTGTCTGGCAGCCCTAACCACACACCCCATACTGTTTCCCATATTTACTCACTTTTAAATAGATTTAGACACTCTCACAATTAAAATTTATGGTCGAATGAGAGTCGTGGTTGGCTCTATATTGGAGGACTCGCAGTGGACCAACATATTCCACTCTCTCCATAAATGCTCATTCAATATCATACTACAGGAAAAAAATTATAAGATACTTCATCACTCGTACCTCTCCCCTCAGAGAATCTCTCAGATTTATCCAGTCCTCTCCCCTTTTATCGTAATTGTCAATGGCGGTGTATCTATTCCATTGTTGGTGGAGCTGCCCTGAGACTAAAAAATTATGGGCTGTATCGAGAGTTTAATCCATGAAATGCTGCATTCCCCAATAACCTGTGGATCCCGGGACAGCTCTATTCGATAGAGAATTACCCACCTTGCACAACCAAGCAATAAACTTATACATAGCTTTTGCGCAGCTACCCGCAGACTTTTGGCGGCATCATGAAAACAACCAGCCCCCTCAGCATCCCATTTAATCTCAAAGATTTGGTGGATCTGTGAAATGAACGCCTATCTCATCTTATTTTTTGGGGGGGGGGAAAAAAAAAAGGAGGGTGAAAAGGTTTGGACTTGAAGGATGTTCTTTCTTCAACCTCAATTACTATGTACTAAGAATATGACCAACTTGGGTCGAACGTTTAGTTCGTACAACTTATTGAAAATTCGATAATTATTGAATCCTCGAATCGTACCTTTGAATGTAGCGTTCGAATTTGGTAACCCTTGAATGTAGCCTTTGATTTGGTAACCCTTGAATGTAGCTTTCGATTTCAGTAACCCTCAAATCCCTTCGATTTCTGTAACACTAGAATGTATTGTTCAGTAACCCTTGAATATAACCTTTGATTTTGGTAACCCTCGGATTTAGATTTTGATTTCAGTAACCCAGAATGTATTGTTCAGTAACTCCGAATGTAGCCTTCGATTTCGGTACCCTTGAATGAAGTGTTCAATTTCGGAGCCCTCAAATGTAGCATGCGGAAACCCAACAATTTCCCTATCGTGGGAAAGGTAGTGTTTAAACTGAACTGAAGTTCGAAAGTGAACTGAACTTCATGAAATTCGGCCATCTCTAATACCACCTTTTGGTAGGAGAAAACTGATGCCCTGTGGAGTTCCCTTGTTAAGTGGCCCCTGATAACTTGCATAGATCAAGGCAGTTTAGAAACTTTTTTTCATTAACCCTCTTCCCTGATGCAATCAATGCTTGAAAACTGAAAAGACACGGTTTACTATTTTGTAATGTCACATGTTACTACTATTCAGTTTATGGGCAACCCTGTTTATTCTACATACTAGAAGATAGTGCAAGCTATCCCAGACAATATGTATATACTTTATTTTTAACATATTTCCTTTGAATCCAAGAACAGATGGAAATTGTTTTGCACGTTAAATTATTCTGCAAGAGGTTAGCGTGGAGGAAATTCCCATAAAATTACTATTCCGGTAAGGTCTCTTGGACAGCTACCATCTGAGCACCATGGGTCTTTAAAGCTTCATGCCTGTACACATAGAATTTTTGCTCTAAATGAGAACCAAAACCCAATATAAATTAAGTTCAGTTGATTTCCCCATGTATAAGGACCTGAACTGAACTGTATATATTTGCCACATATATTTTTAATAATACAATTCTATCAATTAGCTTAAAAAAAGTTTGACTACAGTTACTGCTCCTCTCATCTCCCCTGCTGCTGATAACACGTTTGTCCATATCTTGATTTGGTATCAGACCCAGAGACTTACGTATATGGGTAAGCATTAGTGGCTGCAGAAGATCGTGAGAATCGGCAAAACAGGCAGCATCAATGATCGGATCGATTTTACTTTATGTATTCAATTTTGTAAATAAATAAGGTGGTACAAGTGGCCCATTAATGTATGTCATTTATTGAATTAATTGTTAGACTTAGTGGCACTATAGAATTAAAATTACATACTTCCTACAGTGGTACCAACTAATAGCAGATTGTGTTACTCATACTGGTTTAAAGTTATCTCAGAGGTTCAGTTTCCGCTTCACCCCATCTCCAGTAGCAATATATAAATCATGTAGTGAATGGTACCCAGGCATTTCCTTACTTGGAATGGAGTGCTGATCGCTGCTGTTTGCTCTATAGTAAGACACAACAGTTGTTACAAGCAGAGCTGCATTTATTACAGACTGGTTGCTTTTACACTGCAATTATTCACACTCAGCTTTGCTGCATGTGTTTCTGATATCCCTTTTATTGCCATGTTGCTCTCTAGACTGGTTTGCAATCATCTCCCTCTGTTCTATTACTGGAGATTATTTCTGGTGAAATTGTGGAACCAGATATTCCAATACATCAATACCTCTGTTACTCAGATCTCCTGTTCAATATTTAGTTGGAACAGCAAACCAAACTTTTACTGGAATTATTTTTATCTTAGATACAGAAAGCCAAATACTGAGAACTAAATTGAGAGCCATCAGACCTTAGGGATGCCCATTCAAGCTACCCAGCCATAATCACTCAATATGCTTATATCCCAGTACATGCCTCAGAACAAAGATATAACATCTCAGATGAAATGCAAAACTGAAACTAGCTCTCCTTACTGAACATTCACTATTTGTAGTGACTCCTAAACCCACCCCCAATATCTGATTGGTCCAAGATCCAAGATCCAATCAGATTTAAGATTGTATCTAGACCAATCAGATTTTGGGGGGGTGTTTATGAGACACTATAAAACAGCATGACATCTTCAGAGAAGCTCAGTTTCTAATCAGCAGTCAAACTAGCAGGTCTTGCCTTTGTGTTTAGGTTAGAGACTTGCAAGTTGATGGCTGGTTCTAGACTGCCCAAATGAATATTTTTTTTTAGTGCTTGGGTTTCATACCTATGGTGTTGTATAGGAGTCTATAAATGCACATGAATGTTGTTATAATAGATAAATGAAAATAAGTGTTTTATTACAGAGTCTGAAATTACTTTCCTTTAGCAAAATAGTGACTAACCCAAGTGCCTTTGCAGTTGTGCTACTAGTTTCACCATTCCCTGCCAAGCACTCTCAAATTGTACACCTCATTATAGAGAAAATGAATGGTGGCAACTAAAGAGTTGCTATGTTATTTATCATAGTAACTCTTTAGTTGCCACCATTCCCGTAGCCAGTAGAAGGTTAAATTTTAGTTTTGGGGGTGGACATGCCCTTTAATTTTATTTGAACTAAGCCCTGTTGTGCGTTGAACATAAAACTTCATTAAACCCAACTAGAAAAAGGGACTGATGGTGTAAAAACTTGCCATGATTATCACCTAAATTTACCAAAAAGGACTTACAAATACAAAAGGGAAAGTACAATTAAAATCCAATTAGCCTACCATTATAATATTTTGGATTTTATAAAAACAGCAAAAATATTCTGCGCTTGTGTGATACTGATAAAATAAATAAATGTGTAATAGATTCACAGTAAGTAATATTAAATAGTTTACTTTAATAAAACACCTTTAAGCAACAAAATAATAATACAACACAATATATAAAAAACTATATATCACCCACATCTACATCTATTTAAAGGAGGAGCGTAAACCATAACATATATATAAATATAAAATGGGTAATAGCAAGAAAAGTTAAACATATATATCTAAAGGTAAAATCATATATCACAGCATAGAGATAAATGCAATGGGAGCAATAAATAAATCACAGTAAAAATCCAGAAGGATAAAACTTATCAGGTAGATACCGAGTCTAAAGGTGCCCATACATGGTACTTACCCTATGATCGATTCGCGACATTCAATCAATATTCGTGGAACCACCTTTCCTGTTCTTCTTTTGCAAACAACATACTATCGCAAAATAAATGGGGCCAGGTGAGACCATGCAATTGTATGCCGGTTGCAAAAGAAGAACAGGAAAGGCGGTTCCACGGATATTGACTGAATGTTGCAGATTGGTTGGATGGTTAGTACTAATGTTTGGGCACCTTTAGGTGGATAGGGAGCACTATATTCAGAATTAATCAGTCATTATCACTGGATATAATTGGCTCTGAAGGTAATGGTATGTGGACTCCATGACCAAAAAGGAATGTGGTATAATAAAACAGTTACACTAGGAGATAAGAGCTTTGTAGCTAAGGCTGGGTACACACTGAGGGACTTTTTGTGTCCCTCATTTTGACAAATGTCCGTCGGTCGCGGCAAATTCGGCCACGGGCAAATTTGCAAACGATCGATCGTGCGTTCCCATAGGGAACCGCACGAATGATCGGAATTTTCTGACATGGCCGATCGTACATTCGTCCGATCGATGTTGGCCGCATGCGCCCGCCCCACACCAGCCGATATTTCCGGCCGATCGACCGAAAGTGCCGTGATTTGGTCGGTTGGCTGAAAATATTGGCTGGGGTGTACCCAGCCTAAGTGCAGAGGAGTAGACCGCTGTAGATGTTATTGGTTAAACAGTCTTCCCCACTAGAATGTATCAGTGGCTTACCGTAAAGACATCGCTCTCAAGGTAAGTACTTAGACCCAGGCAGATAGTTGTGATGGGGTTAAGGTCGTCCCAACTTTTCCTTGTTCGGCCGCTGGTGTGTACCTGGTTAAACCTCATGATCCTAGCACATTCCGGACACAAGGATACACAATACAGCTGTCCAGTGTCTGTAGAATATGACGTAGAGCAAGAAGGTGTGTCCCTACACATTTTGGCTTATGTCATCCTCAGGGATACCTCCTCTATTTCTTGTCAATTAATTTATAGTGGTGTCTTAAAGTGACACATACATATTTGTTGTTCATTCTGTTAGTACTGATATTTCAAATCTATTATTGAGACCATATGGATTTAATGTGTTGAACATTTGCATCCAATCGAATGCATATTACAGTCCCCTGACAATGAAATTAAAGCCTATGCCTCAACCCCATTTCCTCTAGAGTGTAAGCTCACTTTGACAGGGCTCACTTTCCTATCACTTTGTCACGATACCTGGGGACCAGATTAGGAGAGATAAAAATAACTGAGCAATATTAGGAACTCACACTAATTAAATGCATCACACACCTGTGATTCAGCTTTTTTGAGTCTCAACTCCCCAGTGCCCTGGTCCCAGCAGAGATTCAAGCAGTCCAACCCTGGACCACACACAATAATTTTAACTGCAAAAACTCTTTTTTTATTCCAGTGCTTTTAGCTACATGTTTCAGGTATGCATGATCCTAAGTCATTAAAAGTACTGCATGGAGCCTCCTTCCAATATAGTTGGATTGAGCTATATTAGCAACTGTGGTTTAGAAACACCTTGGTAGGGATAAACACATGAAATAATGTTGTGCTATTTTGAAAGAGAAATATATTCCTCATGTAACAATAACTTTATAATTTTAATTTAAACTTGATACCAGTCACCAGACATTTATACTATTGCCTGTGCTGCTCCTCTTTTACCCAAGCCTCCTTTGGTACTGTTTGACAGTACAAATTCTGTTTAAATACCTGTGACATCTATTAATCCTTAGTAAACCCCTCAATGTCTGCAAAATCTTAAGACACGTATAAAACTGACATCAAATGACCCCATTTGTTTTTATACCTGAAGAAGAGTTTGGTGTTCCCAAAAATATTGTCACTAGAAGAAAGTGAAGCAGCAAAGTTAAACATCACAGTAAAAATGTAGACCTCTGTTGCAAAGTAGAGAGAGATGTTCAATTGAAAATATCAATATTCTTAAAAAGTATTATTTTACATTATACATACCTAGTTATTCAAGATATTCTCTCAAATTTTAAAAAATACCTCTTGCTATTCCCTGCTGTTGACATTAGTGAGCTGCCATTTCAGGTCCAGGATGCACCACTTCCTTGGAATGTTCCTAACAGTAATTTCTACTGATTGGCTGTTGGTGATGGGTCAAACATGCTCAGATCTCTACTGAGAAACTGAATCAACCCAGGCACTGGGTCAAGGGCAAAACCATAACAGTCTCAATTAGGGGTCCTACAAACAGGAAGTTAGTATTTCGGAAGTATTTATTTATACACAGAAAAAATGATGAATGGGCAGGTTAAGGTTATTGGGATGGAAAAATACTGCTCTTTTTTCTTAAAAGCTTATGTATTTCCACTGAACTTCCCCTTTAACTGCATATTGGTGCCAGATGCGCGGGTTATGCAAAAGACAACCACGCATTCAACACTCGCGTTTCAATATCACATTTGTACTACTTTTAGCTCTAGATTTTAACGCCAGCTAATAGCTTCCGTTAAAATCCCACTTTGAGTAGATCCCTTTTCGTCGGGATTTACCCACATCGCAATAGCGATATTGAATCGTGATCAGGTCATTTACCAAGAACAATAGCAGCTCTGGCTAAATAAGCCACATAAATAACACATAAGCCACATAAATAAGGCACATGATCTCTCTTTGTAAATAGACCACTGTTTCTTATCTTTTCATTATCACTTTTGTATGGTGATGTGCCGCTGGATTGGAAAAAGTCAATGTAATACCAATATTCAAAAAAGGTAGTCATTCCCAGTCTGGTTACTATAGACCTGTGAGTCTAACATTAGTGGTAGGGAAGGTGTTGGAAACTTTTTTAAGGAATCATATCCTTGACTTTGTCTCCAGAACTGATCTAATTAGTAGTAGTCAGCATTAATTTATGAGAAATAGATTGTGCCAAAAAATGTACTTGGTTTTTATGAAGTAGTGATTACGAATTTAGATTCAGGCATAGCAGTGGATGTAGTAAACTTGGATTTTGCTAAAGCTTTTGATACTGTGACACATACTGTAGGTGATTAATGTATAAACTGAGGACTGTTGGCCTAAAAAAAACACATTTGTACATGGATAAAGAACAGGTAATTGGATCGCAAACAGAGTTGTAGTCAATGGAGCTATATCCATGTGGGCTTAAGTTCTAAGTGGAGTGGATTTTCCCCCCTTTTTAGCTTTTTTTTTTACCTTCCTCTAAATGAACTGTTAGGGCTAAGACACACTGCTGCACTTTTTTTGCATTTGCGTTTTTTTCATATCATTGAAAATGCGGCAACGCACCGGAAACGCACGTTTTTGAGTGCGTTGCGATTTGCGTTCCACATTTTAAATCGTAATCGCATGAGTTTTTCAATAGTTAATGAAAAAACACACGCGCAAACGCAACGAAATCGCACATGAAATCGCATGCGATTCCGTGTGCGATTGCGTTTGCATTGCAGTGTGGCCGTGCCCTTAGGTAGGGTTAAAAAGGAGAGTGAAGGGGGGCAACTCTTATCTTGGGACACAATTAGAGCACAATTAAAACTCCCGACCTCCAAATGGTTCCATTACCAACAAATATCACACTTTATACGACAGAACTTTACAAAGACTCCTATCCCGGATCCAACCAAATTTGAAATACTGTCTGGCAGCCCTAACCACACACCCCATACTGTTTCCCATATTTACTCACTTTTAAATAGATTTAGACACTCTCACAAATTAAAATTTATGGTCGAATGAGAGTCGTGGTTGGGCTCTATATTGGAGGACTCGCAGTGGACCAACATATTCCACTCTCTCCATAAATGCTCATTCAATATCATACTACAGGAAAAAAATTATAAGATACTTCATCACTCGTACCTCTCCCCTCAGAGAATCTCTCAGATTTATCCAAAGTCCTCTCCCCTTTTATCGTAATTGTCAGATGGCGGTGTATCTATTCCATTGTTGGTGGAGCTGCCCTGAGACTAAAAAATTATGGGCTGTATGCGAGAGTTTAATCCATGAAATGCTGCATTCCCCAATAACCTTGGATCCCTGGACAGCTCTATTCGATAGAGATATACCCCACCTTGCACAACCAAGCAATAAACTTATACATAGCTTTTGCGCAGCTACCCGCAGACTTTTGGCGGCATCATGAAAACAACCAGCCCCCTCAGCATCCCATTTAATCTCAAAGATTTGGTGGATCTGTGAGAATGAACGCCTATCTCATCTTATTTTTTGGGGGGGGGGAAAAAAAAAGGAGGGTGAAAAGGTTGGACTTGAAGGATGTTCTTTCTTCAACCTCAATTACTATGTACTAAGAATATGACCAACTTGGGTCGAACGTTTAAGTTCGTACAACTTATTGAAAATTCGATAATTATTGAATCCTCGAATCGTAACCTTTGAATGTAGCGTTCGAATTTGGTAACCCTTGAATGTAGCCTTTGATTTTGGTAACCCTTGAATGTAGCTTTCGATTTCAGTAACCCTCAAATAGCCTTCGATTTCTGTAACACTAGAATGTATTGTTCAGTAACCCTTGAATATAACCTTTGATTTTGGTAACCCTCGGATGTAGATTTTGATTTCAGTAACCCTAGAATGTATTGTTCAGTAACTCTCGAATGTAGCCTTCGATTTCGGTAACCCTTGAATGAAGTGTTCAATTTCGGTAGCCCTCAAATGTAGCATGCGGAAACCCAACAATTTCCCTATCGTGGGAAAGGTAGTGTTTAAACTGAACTGAAGTTCGAAAGTGAACTGAACTTCATGAAATTCGGCCATCTCTAATAACCACCTTTTGGTAGGAGAAAACTGATGCCCTGTGGAGTTCCCTTGTTAAGTGGCCCCTGATAACTTGCATAGATCAAGGCAGTTTAGAAACTTTTTTTCATTAACCCTCTTCCCTGATGCAATCAATGCTTGAAAACTGAAAAGAGCACGGTTTACTATTTTGTAATGTACAATGTTACTACTATTCAGTTTATGGGGCAACCCTGTTTATTCTACAATACTAGAAGATAGTGCAAGCTATCCCAGACAATATGTATATAAACTTTATTTTTTAACATATTTCCTTTGAATCCAAGAACAGATGGAAAATTGTTTTTGCACGTTAAATTATTCTGCCAAGGAGGTTAGCGTGGAGGAAATTCCCAATAAAATATACTATTCCGGTAAGGTCTCTTGGACAGCTACCATCTGAGCACCATGGGTCTTATTAAAGCTTCATGCCTGTACAACATAGAATTTTTGCTCTAAATGAGAACCAAAACCCAATAATAAATTAAGTTCAGTTGATTTCCCCATGTAATAAGGACCTGAACTGAACTGTATATATTTGCCACATATATTTTTAATAATACAATTCTATCAATTAGCTTAAAAAAAGTTTGACTACAGTTACTGCTCCTCCTCATCTCCCCTGCTGCTGATAACACGTTATGTCCATATCTTGATTTGGTATCAGACCCAGAGACTTACAGTATATGGGGTAAGCATTAGTGGCTGCAGAAGATCGTGAGAATCGGCAAAACAGGCAGCATCAATGATCGGATCGATTTTACTTTATGTATTCAATTTTGTAAATAAATAAGGTGGTACAAGTGCCCATTAATGTATGTCATTTATTGAATTAATTGTTAGACTTAGTGGCACTATAGAATTAAAATTACATACTTCCTACAGTGGTACCAACTAATAGCAGATTGTGGTTACTCATACTGGTTTCAAAGTTATCTCAGAGGTTCAGTTTCCGCTTCACCCCATCTCCAGTAGCAATATATAAATCATGTAGAAGAAAATGGAAAAAACTCAAGCAGCATTCCAACTGCAAATGTTTATTCACACAACAGCAACATGTTTTGGAGCTATAGCTCCTTTATCAGTTATCTAGTGTAGCTAACTATATTACTTTATAATATCAAATAACAAACATGTGTGCATTGTGGGTTCCCTTTCATTGTGTAGTAATTTTTTGTGCTTTAAAGAGGAGTTAGAGGAAATATAGGTCAAAAGATGGCAAGGAAAGTCATTATTGGAGTATATTATAAAACACCTTCTATTATGAAGATTACAAGGCACAGTTACTCTTACAAACGGATCAGGTCTGGATAAAATTATAGGAGATTTCAACTATCCAGACATCGACTGGATCAGTGGGGATGCAAATTAGTAAAAGCACATAGGTTTGTAAATATGTTGAATGAGAACATCTAGGGAATAGTGATCATAATATGATTACCTTTAAGATCATGTTTCACAGACACCATTATAAAGGATTTACGAAATTCTTACATTTTACACAAAGTTTACCAAATTAAAAAAATCTATACAGACAATTAATTAAAGGGCATGTCCACCCCCAAAACTATGTTTTGCTGTAGTGTAGTGACTCCTAAACCCACCCCCAATATCTGATTGGTCCAAGATCCAAGATACATTGTGTATCCACCTTTAATAGATTGTATCTAGACCAATCAGATTTTGGGGGTGTGTTTATGAGACAGGCTGGTTCTAGACTGCCCAAATGAATATTTTTTTTTAGTGCCTGGGCTTCATACCTATGGTGTTGTATAGATGCAAGTAGATGGCTGGTTCTAGACTGCCCAAATGAATATTTTTTTTTAGTGCCTGGGCTTCATACCTATGGTGTTGTATAGGAGTCTATAAATGCACATGAATGTAAGTAAGAGTTTGGGGAGCTTTTTGGAAAAAAAAAATATGCGGTTGGGGCTGGGGGACATGGGGGAGCAGCATATTAAGGGGGATTTGTGCTAGGGGGAGGGATAGTAGAACGGGAGGGAGAGGGAGGGAGAGGGAGTGAGGGGGAGTGAGGGGGGAGAAGGGCTGCAGTACGCATAGCAAATATGTACCGGAGGCAAGGTAGGAGGCAGAGCCCTGCTATCCTCCTGGTGGTTAGTTTTGGGACTTTGGGGGGGGGTCTACAGGAGAACCCTATGGTGCTGGGATGTGAGGTAAGGATTAAACTACACTACATGGTGGGGCCAGTAGTTGGGGGGATTATAGTTTTGGGGGTGGACATGCCCTTTAACATATGTCTGCAAGAAGATATATGTCTCCATTACAACCATAGACTTTACAACCCTGCCACTTATTAATGGTTTGTTAAAACTGTACAAAATGTTTTGTTGTCCTGCAATCTATTTACAGTTCTGGCTCTGATATCATCCTATGAATACTGAGCAAATATATCAACATGATATGCAAGCTTCCAGCAGTAGTAAATAGTTTTAAATAGTAGTAAATAGTTTTAGAGAAACTTTTGCCATTGCCTGAATAACGCATTTAAAAATTATTTGTTCTAGGACCATCTGTAGGTATTCAATTAGCTCATTCACTGGAATTCGGACAGCCTGACGAAAACACTGGCTACATTTGAAACCCATAAATTGTTTTGATCCTACAAAATTCAATACAAGTACAAAACAGTTAATTAACCTCGGTAAACAAAATGGGGCTTTGCTTACAGGATAAAAAAAAATATATGGTTAAAAAAAAAAAGAGATGTATGTATAGTTTATTTATAAAGCACCACTTGGGGAAGCAGCGCTGTACAGTAACAATCTAGTTGGAGGGTAACATATAGATACAGAGGAAAGGGTGTAAGTGCAGGAGTGAGCATTATGCTGTGTAAATCATATATAAACAATCATATACTGTGCTGGTTACCAGATAGGAACTGTAGGATGTAAGGATAGATTTCAATCTGCTGATTGATGTTTCTTGACATAGAGATTGGAATAGAATGCCAGAGGATGGGAACCACAAGATAAAAAGGTTTAAGGTGAGAGGAAGTAGTATGAGTGGGGGGACTGTACAGGAAATGGTTCTGTGATGATCGCAGGGTGCAGACATGAACATATGGGGACACTAGAGAGGAAATATAAGGAGGAGCAGCAGAGCAAAGGGACTTAAATGTTAGGAGAATGATTTTATCTACAATGCGCTGTTTAACAGGGAGCCAGGTTGTTCGAGATTTGGAATCCTGCTTATTAGGGAGCAAAACAATATGTGTAGCAGAGTTTAGTATGGACTGAAGGGGAGAAAGGTGGAAGGCAGGAAGACCAGTAAGCAGTAGGTTACAATAGTCCAGGCCCGACAGCATGAGAGCATGCATAAGCATAGTGGTAGTCGGGAGAGAAAGGAAACTGTGGATTTTCACTAAATTGCAAAGAAAAAAACGGCAAGTTTTAGCAACATAGTTAATATGGTTTGAAAAGGAGAGAGAAGAGTCAATAATCACTTAACTAACTTTACTTACCTTAAAGGAAATATCCACCCCCAAATTAAAACCATAATTTAATATATTGGCCATTATTCTACCTTTAAAACAAACCAAGCCACATTAAAATCCATTCAGCTAATTTTAAGATACATAAGATTTAACAACCTTCTTTTTGCAGACAAGGAGAATCACAGTCTACTGTAAATCCAAGCTCTCTTACGTCACCTTATGTCCGTACCTTATCAGTTCCTGCGCAGCCTTCACCTTCCCTCACAGCACCAAAACAGGAACTCCATATTTGTAATGCCCCCCACCATCCAAATCCATCCTGTCTTGTCCGTCCACCTAGCATAAAATCCTTTAAATATATATGACAGATGCCCCCTGCCCAGACCTAAACACTGAGTTATTTCTTTAAAAAAATATTCAGAACTGTACTTACAGTGCTTAGTTCCTGTGGGGCTCTCCACTGACATTAGCTGCATCTGTGATTGACTGCGTCTCAGCCAATGACAGGTCCGGCAAGCAGGGAGCCGGATCAGTGCGACGTAGGAGCGAAGGGAATGTAAGTACAGGTCTAATTGCTTTTTTTCTAAGAAATAACATGGCAGTTGAGGGTGGGCAGGGAGTATCTACAATATATTAAAATATGATTTTTAGGGTGGAAATACCATTTACCATTCTGTGTAAGCAAAGAAGCACAGACATACAGGAATAAATCTGCCAATCTATTAGTACAGGGGAGTGTTGAGGGAACTGGACAGGCAGCAAGTCAGTGTGCTGCATTCCCAGCCTTCAAAATGCTGCCACTCTGCAGTGTCCACCCCCAAAACTATAATTTCCCCCACTACTGGCCCCACTCTGTAGTGCATTAAAATCCTTACCTTACATCCCAGCTCCAAATGGTTCTCCTGCAATGTTCCCCAAAAATCCAAAAAACTGGCCACCAGGAGCCTAGCAGAGTCCATATAGGACTCTGCCTCCTGTCTCTCCTCCGGGAGAATTTTGCCATGCGCACTGCAGCCCTCCACCCTCCCTCTCCCTCCCGTTTTGGTCTCCCTCCCCCTAGCACAAATCCCATTTTATATGTTGTAGGGCTTCCTCCCCCAGCCCCAACTGCATTATTATTATGGCCAGAAAACTCCCCAATCTTACTTACCTTCCCTCTATCCTCCACCTTTCTGAACTGCCGGCAGCTGCGTCCGTGATTGTCTGCCTCTCAGTTTCATGCAAGCAGAAGGCCGAGCAGTGCGGCGGAGGATAGAGGGAAGCTAAGTAAATATCGGGGAGTTTCTGGCCATAATTATAATGCGGTTGGGGCTGGGGGAGGAAGCCCTACAACATATAAATTTTTTTTTAGAAGGGTGGATATGCCCTATAAGGTTACGTTTTTTTTTTGTACAGTTGCACTTAAACCATCTTTATTCATTCTTCCATTTCTTTTGACCATTTATATAATGTATTTTTATGCTAAAATCTGTATTTCAAGGAATTCTACACTGAAAAAATGACTCATTTCAATCTATAAATGAATACACATAAGCAGCACTTCCTCTGATGTAAAAATAATGCTATGCGTTTTGTCATGCTATACAACTTCATCAGGCATATTGATGAAGCGATGAAATGCGTAGCATTATTATAAGTTTGTGGAGGTTCTCATTCATCCAGGTCATGGTATATCTGTTGTATTCAGTTAGATCTACTGGACTTAAACGGAGAACTAAACCCAATTTTTTATACTCCAGAATCTGAAAACAACCCCCCTAAAAACAAAAAAAATAAACTATAAAATGCCACTTTAGTAAACTCTGTTAAAGTAAATCAAAGCCTGTTAAGAACTGGATGAAGTATCTGTGTGTATTTGCAGTGTCAGGCCACACCTCCTGACCTCAGTCACATGCTTCCTTGCTTTATCTGTCCTGTAAAAGGATTGGCTAGAGATTATTAATGGGTGTGACCAACTGTAACAAGTTTGTGCCATAGCTAAGGTCTGAGCATGTGCAGAACATAATGGTCGTTGACCAAACTGTGTGATACTAGAATGCTGTTAAGTAAAGCACAAACCATATGTTAAGACACAGATTACTGGTTTTATATCAAGGTGTTCTGCCTTCTGGTTCAGTGTTGTTATGTGGCTTTAGTTGCCCTTTAAAGTTTAGTTCTTGAAATTCAAGTAGATCTAACTGAACACAACAGGTACATTGTTATAAGTCTTCCCTATTGTATAGTCAATTGGTTGCATAGCACTTTTTAAATTATATATTTATTATCTTTGCAGACTGCACAGCATTTTAACCTAACTCCCCTCTATCCTGTGATGATTGCTGCTTTAATTGGCTCCCTCTCGGTCTGAGATGTGAGCAAGATGAAGTGATCTACTACAGTTTTGGGACCTCTACCCCTTCAGCAGAAGATGTACTCCACAGAAACGCAGAAAACTGAGCTAGTTCAGCGTCTGAAAAGTGCATGCTAATTGGAGACAGGCGCAGAGATCCACAGTAGCCAGAGCACATCGACTTCTAGGGCTGGAGCCAGGGATTTCTCTGCTTTAAGTGGTCCAGAGAGTATCACCAAGCAGCGGCCAAAAAAGGGAGTGCTGGATTTTTTCACATGGCAGGTAGAGGCTGGAGGAGAAAGTTATCCGGACTTTTTGTTGGACATTTATGTGAGGGTAGTCCCACTCACACTTGTACTTTTCACTATACTTGGACCTATTATTTGTTGCATCAAGACTGTGTAGTAGGCAGAGGATTATTTTGTATATATCTGTATAAAGGATTTATAGTGATTGTATATGTACATTTAGTCACTTGTTACAGGGAACGCTTTTATTAAAGGAATATTCCATTTTTATACTTTCGGGGAGATTCAATATCCCCACTCCCGTAACTTACCTTAAACGAGATTACATCAGTTATTGCATCGCGGGATCAGGCTAAGGTAAGAGCGTGGGTTTAAAGCCTCCCACACACTAGCGTTAAGTTGCGCAAAACCTAACGCTTCGGGTTTTGTATCTATAGCACGGCGCTATTTCCAAAAACATTTGGAAATGGCGCTATGCTCTAAAATCCATCTAAAACTCACGTTAACCCGAAATTTCTTCAGGTTAACGTGGGTTTTAGACGAAAATGCCCTATATTGAATCTCCCCCTTTGTCTTCTCTGTATCTCTTTTTTTGTAAGGGTTTTAAAGGATAGTGTTGTCTATCCAATCTGCCAAAATTAAGAACCCATTCTGGAGGATATATAATTGACTTACTACTATGTGTCTGTGTTGTTGCATGACTTCAATCCAGTACTTGTTTTTTTCAAGCTCAGTCCCTCATTCCCTTGATCAGAACTATCTGACTCTCTGTGAGGGCAAGCATGCTCAGTAATCCCTATGAGGCAGCATTGAGAGGGAGATTGCCACCATGCAGTTCATGTACCAACTGACACATTTCCAGTTACAGCTAAACTATACATAACAGAAAAGTTTATGATACTAAAGCACTTGATTGGCAGCTGAAATGTAAGATGTTTCAGATAGGATATCTGATAGTTGGCAAGAATTACATTTTGCATTGATATTGCATATTGATATTGCATACTGATATCGCTTAGTGTGGGTTTTACGCTTGTATGACGGGAAAAACGAGCATATTGAATGTCCCTGTTTGTCTTTTAAACTGGATACCCTGAAGCAAAGAACTAAATAAACGGAATTCCAGGCTTCATCTGGCTTTCTTATGAATATAAGGAATGCAGTTGGGCACAGTGGCTACAGATTGTTCTGCGGTGTAAAATTAATTTGGTTCAATTTAAATCACCTAAACATCTTCTAAAGATGCAAAGTGTAATTTTACATGCGTAAATAGACTGATATAAATCAGATTATAACAAATTGCATGAATGCCTTTATAAAAAATTGAAAAGATGTGTATATCAGTCAGAAAAATCTTCTAGCAGAAGGAGCTCCTTATACATCTCTCACTCAGGGAGTTATTATATGCAACCAGCTTCACTTACAGTAATACAAGTTTGGTAATGATAATATGTGGGTATGAACCGAGTTATTAAAACAAGCAAAAATGAGAATAGATCAGTAAAGGCTACATCCATAAAAACTGATTCCTGTACACTCTGACACTGAATATCCCACTCGCGTACTGAATGCACTATGTCTAACGGACTTAAATGTAATGGCAATCATCATCAGACACCTTCAGAAGTGGTTTATGCATCAAACTGGTGTTGCATAGGTAACTCTCTCTCCTCCTCACCTCTGCCAACGTGTGCTTCTTCTGGAAACACCAGGCTTCCTCAGGGCTCCTGTGCGGTGCAATGTCGGAGAGCCCCTTGAGCTTAAGGCTGGGTACACATGGCCTATAATTTGTCCCAACCGAGCGTTTGCTGCGAGCGAGCGCTTGGCCCGGGACAAATGTCTGCCGGTCGCGGCAATAGTGGCTGAGGCCGATCAGTGTGCGCGACAGACCATTCCCCATAGGGAACCCCACGATCGGCTGTGATTTACTAACGGACCTGATTGCCCGTTACTCTGATTATGTGTTACATTGAAGGTTTGACCAAGCCTTCTGGGAAATTGTACTCCACCCATAGTTAGGTCATGTGCTCGTTTGAGCAAAGTACTTTAAACTAGAGAGTCAGCTTCAAGCATACAGTTAACTTTCCTACCTGTTCTCTCCCCTTTTATGCATCAAATTTTATTGATGTTAGATGAATTAGCTAGGTTTGGTGAGTAGTACATTGGGCCTATTGAGCAGTGCTGTTAATTGCCAAGATTATTAAACTATGAACACAGCTAAGAGACATTTTTATAAAGCAGCCAATCACAGACCAGGCTGCCGGCTTTGAAAACATCCGCGGGAGCGAAGGGCTGTAAGTATGTCTCTGATTCTTTTTTTTAGAAATGTAACTTGGCAGTTGGGAGTGAGCAGGGGTGAGCTACAAGATATTTAAAGTTTGTTAAGGAAGGCGAAAGGGCAGCCATAGAGGGATCTGGAGGGTGGGAAGGAGGGGAGGAAATTGCTCCCCCGCACATGCCACTGTCCTCTCAGAGGACAAGGAGGAGGTGGAAATGTTTCACACAGGAAGACAGCACCTACTATTCAGTTTCCTTGACTTCGGGCAGCCATTGCAGGAGAAGAATAAATTTTACTTTGGGGGGTGGACATGCCCTTTAAGTTCGAAGATGCGGCAAAGTAGAAATTTTAAACCAGAACTTAAAATAGAAAAAAAACGCATTAAATTTAAATACAGAGCCAAAAGGACAGTAATAAATTAATTCTAATAAACAATATGAGGCAGTAGGAGTGATACATATGTAAATTAGTTATAATAGAGATATGAAATGTTAGGTGGACCTCTGGTCTCAAGATTTCCTGGTGGGCCCCAACACCCCAGTCCCACAATGCTAGTATTCATGCTCAGACTAGTTATTCCCTCTCCCACTCTTAATCAACTTCTCCTTTTATCTGACCTAACTATCTGTGAGGGAAAGCATTCTCAGTAATCGCTAAGGCAGCGATCCATAGTGCTGGCTTTAGCAAAGTTCTATATTTTACATTTTGTACTAATATACTGTGAACCAGCTTCCGATAGCATGCTCACAATTTGGGAAACTATAAACGGAAGGTCTTTTGCACACACATACATATTGTTGTCATGTTTAGTATCACAGAGATGAATTTCAATGACTCGGTAATCCTTATATCTATAGACTTAGGGGCATATTTATAAAGGAACGATGTTAGCGCAAAAAAATTACCGCCGCACATCGCGGCCGCGAAAATAGCGCTATCGCCGTATTTATAACGGCGAGCGCTATTCCCGCGATACCTATCGCGGCCGCGATGTGCTGCGGTAATTTTAAGCCCCTTCGCGGCGATACTGTATAGTATCGCCGCGAAGGGACTTAAAATCCCTTCCCGACGCTGCTCCTACCCCGCCCACACCCCCCGCGGCGGCAGCGGCGACCACCCGCCGCCGCCGCCACTTCCCAGCAGCCTCTCCCAACCCGTTCCCCGTTCGCGGCAATCTCGGAACGGGAGGCTAGAGGGGATGCCGGGAAGGGGCCGCAGCAGGTGGTCGCGACCACCCGCCGCGCACCCCCTCCCGGCAACCCCTCCAAGCCCCCCGCCCCGGCCGCTCCGGGGAGGGGACGGGAGGGAGCCGCTGGGGGGGTGAGGCTCCCTCCAGCGGGGCCTGAGAAGGGCCTTTTGGGCTTAGGGGGTCCCGCAGCTCGAACCGGGACCCCTCCCGGCCCTTACAAGGGCCCTTGCGGCACTGACAAGTGCCTTTGGCGGGGGTCCCGCAGCTGAAACCGGGACCCCCAGTGCGGCTCTTAAAAGAGCCCTTGGGCGACGTCTTCTTTCTTCCAGTCCGGCGACACCAGCTCCGCCGAGGCCGCCGACCCCCGAGAGGTACCCCTGCGGCCGCCAGGGGTACCCCCGGCGGGCGCCGGCGACCTGAACTTTCCAGAAATCTGATTGGTTAATGTAAAGCAAGTATTAAAAATTGACCAATCAGAAACGGATTATGGATTTCTGCAAACCTATATAAAGAGGAGCTTTCCGCCGCGGAACTCAGATGCCATCGCAGTAGATGGCTGAAGAAAGAAGAAAGAAGCGGCTGGCAACATCGGCTCCGCTGAGGCCGGCGGTGCCAGCGGGCTCACTGGCGGCCGCAGTGAGTCTGCCTGGCATCGGCGACATGAGTGGGGTTGGTGTCGCCAGCCGAAGACGTCGCGTCGGATCAAGACGCCGGCAACATCGGCCTCGTTGAGGTCGCCGGCGCCCGCCGGGGGTACCCCTGGCGGCCGCAGGGGTACCTCTCGGGGGTCGGCGGCCTCGGCGGAGCTGGTGTCGCCGGGACTGGAAGAAAGAAGACGTCGCCCAAGGGCTCTTTTAAGAGCCGCACTGGGGGTCCCGGTTTCAGCTGCGGGACCCCCGCCAAAGGCACTTGTCAGTGCCGCAAGGGCCCTTGTAAGGGCCGGGGAGGGGGGTCCCGGTTCGAGCTGCGGGACCCCCTAAGCCCCAAAAGGCCCTTCTCAGGGCCCCGCTGGAGGGAGCCTCCACCCCCCCAGCGGCTCCCTCCCGTCCCCTCCCCGGGAGCGGCCGGGGCGGGGGGCTTGGAGGGGTTGCCGGGGAGGGGGTGCGCGGCGGGTGGTCGCGACCACCTGCTGCGGCCCCTTCCCGGCAGCCCCTTCTAGCCTCCCGTTCCGAGATTGCCGCGAACGGGGAACGGGTTGGGAGGGGCTGCTGGGAAGTGGCGGCGGTGGCGGGTGGTCGCCGCTGCCGCCGCGGGGGGTGTGGGCGGGGTGGGCGTGTCTCCCGGGGCGGGTGCGACCACCCGCCGCGGGTTGCCTGCCCATCCCCGCCGCGGGAGGTTAGTATCGGTTGACTTCGCCTCCTTCAAGGTGGCGAAGTAAAACAGCCGATACTAGCCGAGCGAAACCAGTACCGCCGCTTTATAAATAGAAGCGGCGGTAAAGGGTAAGTATCGGCGCGAAAGGTTAACGCTTCGTTAACTTTTCGCGGCCGTTTTCGGGCCTTTATAAATCGCGGTAAACGCGATTTATGCGTTAATGGCCGCGAAAACGGCCGCGAAAAGTTAACGAACCTTTAGAAATATGCCCCTTAGAGCTATTTGGCTGATGTGACTGTCCCACCTGAGTAACATCTCACATTCCAAAATTTGTGTGTACCAATGTTAGTTTTAGTCATGGATCCCAAATAAGCACAGAAGCCGAAGGCTGTGTTGGGGACAAGGCTGGGGTGGAAAAATCAGCTGCCAAAATAGCTTTTGTTTAAATAACTGGCAAAATCACATTTTTGGAGATTTATTCTGAAATGGCAAACACCTAGGAGTCTTACATATGTGTATGTGCACATTAACTCTTATAGATTTAATTATGGCTTGTGAGTTTTCACTAGATATTTCTGGTTCATTCAGTACCAAGTTATCATTTTCAATCTAAATCTTCACAGGCAGAAAATGTTTTAAAATGGTATAATTACTAGGTACAAGCCAGCATGTATATGCAACCCACGCACTTGGAGAATAGACCAGGATGGCAACCTCAGAGGGTGGGATTAGGCCTGTACCTTTTTCAGTAATATTTGCATAGCTGTAAGAAAATAAACATCAGTAGCCTTATTGGTCAAAAGAGGGATTAGCAGAACCTGCCATCAGATAAGAAGACATGGATGATATTTCCTTGCGGTATACCCTACTACTGAAAGCCTTAACAGCTGAATTAATTTAACCCCATATATTCTGCACAGAAAGATCCTTACTGACAAAGAAAACCTGTCTTTTTGTAAAACTGGCCAATACTTCATGAGATAAATGGGGTCTAAGCATTCGGGCAATTTGAAAGCAAATTTAGTGAGTCCAACAGCACCAAGAGTAAAGGGCAATTGGCTAGTGATTTTTGAAAAGGGATTTTGTCTTCTCTAAGAAAATACATTTTCAATTTGATGTTTAACCAGAAAACTGAGAGTCTAACAACCCACTGAATGAAACCCAAAGCCAGAGGAATGCACCAGCTGTAGATTACAGATGAGGCTTTACATAGAACACTGAGCAGCACTTTGGCAGTTATAGATGCATTTGATGCTTACAGAATAGGCTTTGCATGGTTTCCTAGAATTCTGCATAAGCCTTTGCATACGTAGAAAGTAAGGAATTTGCAAACAAAGGCAAAATATAAAGGGGACTTTTCCTTCTCCTCATGATATTTCATTAGTGTTTTTTGGTAAGATCTCCCATACAGACCCTCAGACCTCAGTCTGGGCAATGTGCCAGTTAAACAACCTGACTTAACATATAAAGAAACAAAAGCTGGTATCTATGAAACTTAAGGCATTTCTGCTGGAAGCCAAATGAAGGTACTGGAAACAACCAAAAAACATGAGCATAATACATTAAACATACTCATGACTACTAAATGATTAAAAAAAAAATATTTATATAATATACTTGGAGGATTTTAAGGCTACTTTCACATGAGTGGCATGTAAATGGTTTGTTAGTGTTTCCCTAGTGGGTTACTGGGCAGTAGTATGGCATATCATGTACAGTAGCATGATACAGTAGCATGTAACCAGCAGTGACTTGGCTTGTTTCTGATCCTGTTCACTTGCTGCCTTGGTCAATGTTCACCTGCAACTTCAACGTCACTTCCACCTAATCCCTTACCTGGCCAGTCTGACCTTCAAGTACAATCTATGTTCCATTTGCTGACTTTCCAATACTCCTGTGCTACCATTGGTATGCCTTAATAATTCTATGGTGCCCTAGGCCTCAGTCTATATATTTTGAGTTTAGATGTTTTAGCATCTGGGAAATAAAGGCTGACTGTGCTGCTGACACAAGCACTTTGAAGAAGAGCAGCACGCATCTGTTTTCCTTCAGTGTCCATTCAATATAATAGCCTACCTGGCAATAAAGTAATTTGGGGCCCCAATTAAAAGGTAAAATTTCACACTTTAGCAACAAGCTTAAGAAATTTCATATTTCAAAGCCCACAAACTTTAGTAAAAAGAACATGCAGGAAAATGGAAAAACCGAGATCATTTTTGGCTACTTCTTTGACACAGGTATCCCACATTACTATACATTTCACATTAAAATGTTAGCACTAACCTAAAAAAACATCTGAAGTAATACTAGTTTGGTTCTCTGCAGATTAGGGTTATCTGTTTTTTTTTTCAAATGCTACAGGTAAAAAATAATTTATATAAATCATGTTATATCTGTTGTATTCAATTAGATCAATGAGAACCTTCACAAGCATAAATCATGTTACTTTATATAACTTTTTACTATGGGGGACTGCAGTCAGCCTTGCTTTACCAGCATACACGATTGTCTTTTCGTTTGGATTGGGTAACAAATCATTTGCGAATACCTACAAAAACAGGCCGACTGACCAATAAAGACCAGACCATGGAAAAGGCCAGACTAAAAAATTTGCTAGTGTGTAACCAGCCTTAGAAATGGTAATTCTCTTGTAATAAATACAGTGGATGAGCAACAAAATATTCAGGGTGGGCTATCTTAAACCAGGAAGCAATGATATTTGCTTTTAAGCAACAATAGATGCCATTTCTAAATTTCCGTAGCTTAATAAATTAAAAAAAGCAATCTAGTAATGGCAGCAAAAATTACAAGGAACATTTCAGTCATGCTCCTTGACGGCTGGTACAGATATTTGATATTAGAGAGTATATCAATCCAATAAAAGTGGTTTGGTCATTTTGGAAAAGACTACTCAGGATTATTTCCAGATATTAAAATATATTGATATACAGTGTCTCAGAAAAGATTCATTTTCACAAACATTTTATTATATCTTTTCATGGGACAATATTAAAGTTATGACAGTTTGATACAATGTAGTCAGTTTACAGCTTGTATAACTGTGTAAAATTGCGGTCCCCTCAAAATAACTCAGCACACAATCCCTGGAAACAGTGAGTACACCCCTAAATGGACTATGTTCAAATAGTGCTCAAAAAAGTATTGGTCTGGAGACATGCTTGGCCATTCCAGCACCTTTGCCTTCAGTTTCTTTGGCAAGGCAGAGATGTGTTTGGGGTTGTTATCATGGTAAAATACTGCCCTGGGGGGGGGACTACAGGAGAACCAGATGGAGCTGGGATGTAAGGTAAGGATTAAACTACACTACATGATGGGGCCAGTAGTGGGGGGGATTATAGTTTTGGGGGTGGACATAACTGGAAAATAATTTATATCATATACCTTATATATTGCTAAACACAGTGCCGTCTCTTGCCTACCTGAGAAAAAAAATCTCAGGGCGGCGCTCTACCTGAAGCAAAAGAAGCGGCACATTTTTTTTAAGCTTACCAGCAGCGGTTGCAGTGGCGCGGGCACATCATGGCGCACTTCCACACATAATGATAGTTTATTATGCACTCACACGCGATGAATGGCCTGCTGCCAGCATGTGACACACCTACAAGGGCCTCTGGCAGGTCAGGCCAGCCGGAACAGTGTACGCACCCGCACCGCAACAGCGCGCGTTCAGTCAGTGCAGGTGTGTGAGATCTGTGAGGAGATCTGTGAGGAGCCTACTGAGCTGAGGTACAATTAAAAGACTGCTGACGTTTTTGCTGGATAATAATATTTGATAGTGGTCTTCGTGGGCTTTTGTATAGGGAGGGGGATTAGGGGCATTTAGCCATTGGGGGATACTTGTGGGGTGAATGGGATCCCTGTGGGGGACTGGGGCATCTGTGGGGTGAATGTGGAATATATTGGGTTAATGTGGCATCTGTAGGGTTTTGGGGGCATTTGTGGGGTGAATGCTAGATTTTAATACTGAAAAAGTACTGCCCCCGACTTGTTTCTGAAAACTGGGTAATGGTAAAACAGATGAGTGGGTCTTCTGATTGACCAGGCCCAAGACACTAGCTGAAAAGTGGGACTAAATAAACTGGTGACTCAAAGACTGTATAGACTCAAACATTGAATGCAGGAGCTCTAATGTAAGCCCAGACATGTGGACTTTGCTTTTTATGTTCTCACCATGGGTTTTATTGGGAGGGGCTGGAGTATAATTGTCCTTTAAAATTTAACAAATGTATTTATTAATCTAGCATCACTGGGAAAGACTTGCAGCACACTGGCCACATGCCCTTCTTGCAGAGTGAACCCATTGTTTTGTTACACCTTGAGCAATTAGGTCCAAGGATTATCCACATATGTCCCAAGCCACATATAGGGGCATATTTATTGACCAGTGGCATCAGAAACTGCCAATATCACAAGTTAGCATAAAAGTACGGCTGCACATTTACAACCGTTTGGCCATATAATACCATGCGGTAGCAGATTACCGCAATGGCACTGCACATTGTATGACCGGATCCTAAAAATAGCGTCCGTTAAAGGCGCGGTATTGCTATTTGGCGATACTGCACCTTTATAAATATGTCCGTTAGTGACTTTTTATTTAGTTATTGACAATAACCATAAGTATAAATTACAGAGTAAAAGAAGAATTTTTTGAAGAATTAGGCTGATATCAGCTTCCCAGATTAGTGGGAAACTTTGAATTTGCCTCATCTTATTATCATATTGAGAAATGGAGTTGAAACTAAAACTTTTCCTAACCAACTTGATTCCTTGGCAGCATTTAAAAAAAAAACAAGGAAACTTATGGTTGTCTAATTCATTCTGTCATCTTGAAAAGAAAAAAAACCTGGCACAAAGAGATGTGCTTATTTTCTATTTAAAGGAACTGTAAAGTTTAAAAGATACTATTACAATTACGTATTGACGTTTTTCTGAATCATCTGTCATAAACAAATGTATTCCATATGGTTACTAAGATATAGCCTTCATTTCTTTTTATAAATTCCTTACCCTGAGTGCTATTTTTCTCTAACAATTCTTACAAGTGGTAATTGACAGATACTGATACATTTAACAGTCAAGCTGGATACATAAGAGGGACTAAGATTTTGCATTGATATTGTGTTTTACTTTTACTACAATATGTCTTGACTGACATTTTCAGGCTGTATTTTGGGACTTAGATGGAAAATAAAGGCAAATAACCCACGCCTTTGTGCAACAACACAGCACAGAAACAAACTTTCGGGGATTTGCATTGAGTGCCCTGTGAAGTATAAGTTAAACCCATGCTAACCTGATATTTCATTGGAAATCATGGGTTAAACTCATTTTCGCCACACACACAAACACACACACACAATACAGTAATTTATTGTGCATCAGCACAGATGATCTACACCCATGCCATGGGAGTATTGATCGTGTGTGTGGCAATAGGTAAAAAACAAGAGATGAATTAAAGTGGAAATTACGTAGGAAAACATTTCAGAAAAAAAAAGATTCAGAATACTGGAATACTGCAACATCACAATATCATACTATTTAAGAGCTCCATAAAGGTCCTCTGCACACAAAATATATACATTTTATAAAGGATGCTGATAGGCTATAATAATACATCACAATATAATAACTTCCCTAGCATATCTTCATACAAGACCTAAAATGATAGCATGTCACCATAGACCACCAACAACCTTCTGTTCAGAGACTTGAAACACTTTCTGAACTTACACAATAAATAAGTTGCAAAACTGTTCACATCAGTACATACTGTAAATAATATCTAGTGTTACTTTTAAATTAAGCAAGTATCCTTAACTATCATATTTTACAAATTGGTTAAATAGAAGAGCAGTATACAGTTCATGCAGATATATAAAAACACTGCAACAAATAAATGTTCAGAAACATACAGGGAGATTTAATAAAAGTTCTTATCGTTTAAAATGGTGCTAAGTTTGCCCCAACCAATAAGATGTTAGCTTTCAAATGTTAAATATGATCTGATTGGTTGGGGCAAAATTAGCACCATTTTAAACGATAAGAACTTTTATTGAATAACCCTGATAGTTTTAAACTTTCCCCGCCATACAATAAAGAGTTGCAGACCAGGTTGTGTAAACACATCCTAAACTGCTTTACAGCTTTAGTCTTTCATCGTTGTAAAGATCATTTAATAAGGACATGAACTAAATGGCAGGAACTAATGCTCACTACATATGCTGCTTATTACTGTTCTGTATAGATTAGCTACACTCTAGCAGAAAGTCCCAACTTTCTGTTCACAATCATTTCCATGTTTGTCACAATGATCTTTCCGCACCACAAGCCACTAAGGAAATTATAGGGTGAGAAGTGGGTACCTTTGGCTTCCTGTGAACAAAACGTAAAGAATAAGATTTTTGACACATGTCTGGTTTAACACAGGAAGAGAGGAAGATGCTCATAAATACACACATGTGTTAGAAATTAAGGGTGAAGGGGTGAAAAGGTTATAGGCATCAAACTCTATCGAATACCAAGCTTAACAATTTGTTAGAGATCAACAATTTAATCCTGTTACTAGACAATGTGTCATTTCATATCCAAATGAGCCTGTTGAACACAGGGAAAGATATGCTTTCTAATGAAGAGGTAAATGGACTGTGCAGAAGCCTTTTAAAATCAGCTGTAAATCATATGTAGTTGTCTAAAAAAAATGAGTTCTGTGACATATATGTGTGAGGTTAGAAGTTTTGATCAAGCAATGTATATATTTGTCAAATTTCTGAAAACAAAAAAACAAAGATATCCATAAAAAGATACAAAAGCCATGTCATCGGTCTATATTTCTATGCATAAACTATAAAAAAATGTTAATCAATATTAACCACACACAATCTGACAACTACAGTAATTGTCATCTTATCAATGTTATCTTTCCTTACGTGGGCCCTGAGGGTAGGATGGGAGAGAAATTATATTTTTATAATAAGTAATTCTATGAGCAGCTGAAAAAAGATTCCTAAATTCCTCACTAAATCCAGCGAATGCCAAACTTGTTTTCTTTCATTCTTAGGATTTACATATAAATATAATAAAAAGTGAATAGTAAAAATATGCATTGATATGGTGCTGCAGATTATTTTAAAGGGCAACTATACTTAAAGGGGCACTATACTGAAAAAATTACTTTGCCTCATCTTAATCTATAATTGAATCCATGTAAGTAGCACTTACTCTGATTTGTGTGTGTTGCAGCATGCCTTCAATCCAGCACATTTTGTTTAGGAGCAGTATCCCCCCTCCCTCTTTTAACCACTCCCAATTCTATCCGACCTGACTTTTTCTCACAAACCAACTGTCAAGCCTACACACAGCATACAGCATTCCAACTGTCAAAACTCTGTCACCATTTCAGCTAAAGTAAAACTACTCACAGAAGAATAGTTTTTGAGAGCAAGGAACTTGATTGACAGCTGAATTATAAGAAGTTTTAGATTGGATATCTAAAGAAATAGGGGACAGATCAACAAAAAAATGATAAAGTGGTGGTTGGGAAGAATTATAGTTTCCAGTTATGGTCAATTTAAAATAACCTATTTTTTGGTATAGATGCCCTTTAAAGGGCATTTTCATCCCTTCCACAAAATTGTATACATACCCTTCTCATCCCCAACCTCACAAAAATGTCTTACCACCCTATCGTTTGTTTAGTCCCATATTCAGCCGGCATTCTGCTGTCCTCTTTGTTAATCATTCATCTTCCGATGGATATCAGGCCAATGAATGACTGCTGTTGACAGAGCTGTTGACCCTAACACAGAGAGGCGATTGCAAGGTGAATATTGGACTTCAGGAATGCTGGGGGAAGGTAAGTATAAAATTTTGTGGGAGGGATGGAAAGGCCCTATAGAAAAAAAATGACACACAAATGACATTTCCCTGGGAGGTAGGAAAGTTTAAGCTGTCAACTATCCATGTCTGAAAGCTCACTACTCGATCCTCTGCATCTCTAGCCTGATATCTCCCATCTCTACTGAAAGGCTGTCAGCTGTGACTTGAGTGGATCTTTGATAGCTCACTGTAGTCAAGTACACTTTGATACATCACTAGGAAATGTAGTCTGAGATGCAAAAATGTATTTATTTATTTTAGGTAACATTGCTGACTTCAATATATTAAAAAATATATTAAAAAAGAGGAAATGTTTCCCTGACAAGAGAAAATTATTACCTCAAAAACTCAAACAACTTTACTACATCCTAAAGATATTCCAAAAGACATTAAAAGCATTGTATAAGTGAACAATCAGTTGTATAACTATCGATAACCTGGGCTGTTTTAATCCCTTTCACCACCAACCTAATGCTAGTCTTACACTGGCACAAAGTTCAATCCAACATGAAAGTTGAATTAACTTAACATCAAGCAGAGTGCCGGTTTTACCTGCTGATATTCACACAATGTTTCCCATGGTTTGTGATTGGCATTACAGCATTACAGTCGTACAGGAATCCCAAGGTCCTGAAACCCAAAATCCTAGCTATGTTGATTGCAAAGTGATCAGGCCAGGCCAACCACGAACCCCACGAAAAAGCCCCAGAACTGTACTTACACTACTTAATTCCCCACAGCTGTCTGCAATGCCGGCAGCCATGTCTGTGATTGGCTGACCAGCAGACAATCACAGACGCGGCTGCCAGTTCGGTCCCTCTCTGCTGCTTCCAGCTAGCAGAAAGCTCTGGGGGATAAAAACAACTGTAAGTACAATCCTTTTTTTAATTTTTTTACAAAATCTAAATTGCCAGTTGGGGGAGAGATGGGGTGCTCTAAACACAGAAAAAAAAATTATTTTAGAAGTGGACATACCCTTTAAGGGGCCCATACATATATATAAAAAAATGTGAGAAATTCACACAATTTCTAATCATCAGTAGTCATCTCTTATTGTGACAGCATCACCAAGTGGTAATTATATGTACTGCATTCATTACTGTTCAAGGCAATATACAAAAGTTATAGTTATTATTTTCTTAAAATCTTTCCTCATGGAGTATACAACCATTTGCAACGTAAGAACAATTAAAAAGGGATTTCATGTCACATGGTACTGAGCTGCAGTAATTATTTTTTTCACACCTTTCTTTTAAACATACAAATTAATTTACCGGGGCATATTCCTATGTTCAATTGAACTGAGGAAGTAACATGTAAAGAAACACATTACTTTATCCACCATTCCAAGACCATAAAAAAGCTCTTCCCTGCTTTATCTCTAATAGACTATAAACACATTTAACTGAAGATGTATCCCTTTTTTGTTGAATGTTTCAAATTATTGTACTTTACCTGATTTGTTTCTGTGTGTTTCCAGTGAGACAAAATGACTTTAGGTTTACTTTCTAGGTTGGCTGCAGAAAACTGTAACATACCGTACACCCACATGGGAATGACCCTAAGATAACTAGTTAGGATCAACCATACAGGTGTAATCTTCCTGTGATTGGAAGACTTTTCATATTTTAATTATATAAATTATGCCAGCCATAACATATTAGGAGATTAAAGGGTAACTATAGTGAAAAAATTACATAAAGTAACTTTTTAGTTGCCGCCATTCCAGTGGATTATCCAACCATTCATTTTCTGTATATTGAGGTATCCAAGTTGGTTTTTCCTGGCTATGCGGTGCACTGGGGCAATAGAGAAATAATTTTCCTGCTCAGCACAGCCCAGGAACTAACTTTAATTTTGCATTTGTTAGCATTTATTTTTTATTTGATAATAAGCTTATATTGTAAGTGGATATATATTTAGTTATCAGATCATCTCATTATTATGGGATTCTTATAGTAAATGTAAGTAGCAGGGCTGCATTCATTACAATTGTATTTACACTGCATGTTTTCAATATACAACCCCTATCACTATACCCTTTACATTCCCTATCTGCCCTCTGCTGTTTGAGAGTGCTTGTCAGGGAAAGGTGGAACTAGTAGCACAACTACATATACACTTGGGTAACTCACAATTTTGTAGGCTATTTGGCTAAAGTAAGCAATTTCAGGCTCTGTAATCAAAAAACTATTACTATTATTTATCTGTTACATCAACATACATGTGCTGTTTATGGACTGCTACCATAGAAAAGAAACCCTGGAGTTTGTAGATATTCATGTCTGCAGTCCAACCAAACAACCAGCCATCTACTTGCAAATCTCTAACCTAAATACAAAGGCAAGACCTGCTAGTTTGACTGCTGATTTGAAACTGAGCTTCTCTGAAGATTTCATGCCATTTTATAGTCTCATAAACACCCCAAAATCTGATTGGTCTAGATACAATCTTAAATCTGATTGGATCTTGGATCTTTGACCAATCAGATATTGGGGGTGGGTTTTGGAGTCACTACAAATAGTGAATGTTCAGTAAGGAGAGCTAGTTTAGGTTTTGCATTTCTTCTGAAATGTTATGCCTTTGTACTAAGGCATGTGCTGGGATATAAGCTTATTAAGTGATTCTGATTAGGTAGCTTGAATGGGCAGCCCTTAGCTCAGATGGCTCTTAGTTTACTTCTCAGTATCTGGTTAGCAGTATCTAAAAATCCAGAAAAAGTTTGGTTTGCTAACTAAGTACTCAACAGGAGATCTGAGTAACAGAGCTATTGATGTTTTGGAATATCTGGTTCCAATATTTCACCAGAAATTATCTTCAGCAGATAGATTGCAAACCAGTCTAGAGAGCAACATGGTAATTAAAGGGATATCAGGAACACATGCAGCAAAGCTGAGTCTGAATAATTGCAGTGTAAAAGCAACCAGTCTGTAATAAATGCAGCCCTGCTTGTAACAACAGTTGTGTCCTTCATTCACCAAATAAATCTGTGCATTTCTCTGTTGTATTATTACAGGATATATATATATTAATATATATATATATATATTATATATATATATATATATATATATATATATTTCTATAATTCCCAACGATAGGGATCGGCACTCCATTCTATATGAAATGCCCGGGTGCTGTCCAATAGATATATATATTGTTGCAAACGAGGACGAGGATATGTAGCAAGTCCCGTGAGTGCGTCCTCGTTTGCAACAATATATATATATATATATATATATATATATATATATATATATATAGTAAGACAAATTCGAGCTGCATACCTGTTTTCTGAAGAATATAAAGGCTTTTATCAATAAACATTGCTGTTATATATGTGAGCATTTATAATAAAAGCCTTTATATTCTTCAGAAAAGAAAAAAGTGCGGCTCAAATTTGTCTTACTATGTGTGTTGGGACATTGGGTGTCCTTTTAAGATATTCACATCCTTGCCTTTAAAGGAACATGATTATAGGGGTCATATTTATAAAGACGCGGTATCGCCTTTTAGTACATTTACAACTACCGTGCGTTTATAAACATGGCCCTAGGGGCTGCTGCTTTTTTGTCTTTTAATATATATATATAACATTGATAAACTGATTCAATCTGACATCAACATGCTACTTGCACACAACAATATCAGATCATGTAGTACTGATAACTATAGAAGAAGGGAATGGGTTAATGTAAAATCCCAGAATCCCAGGTGGGACTTGCAAATCAGTTGCTCAGATTCTGCATGTTTAATTAATAAATGGAGAAAGGGCTATTTTAACCATTATGCAAACCCCTTCTGATTGGTGGACATATCTCCATAGGCTACAAGCACACTGCTCACTATAGGAGGAGATAAATCAATTGCTGCACCCATTATAAACACAAAAATAAAAATAACTTGATAACTGTTCAAAAAAATAATTAAAGTGTATGGCAAAATTATACAGGATAGCGATCTCTACACTACAGCAAAAAATAGTTTTGGGGGTGGACATGCCTTTTAAGGTTCATACACACGTGCAATTGCGGGTTGGTGATAATTGTGCCGTGTATGGGCACTTTATTGGGCAAAACAGCCGCTTGTTCGGAGATCCTCCCGGCGGGTTGGGCCATTTCGGCCGATAAAGTGCCCATACACAGCATGATTATCATCTGAAAGGCCTGTTCATACACATCGTCCGTCATGGGCACCCATGAGCACGTGTGTACAAACCTTTACATGTAGTGGCACCTTCTGTACTGTTTATACTTAGAGAGATATGGTAATTTACTTTATAGGGAGGAAAGTGTATATGGTAATTCACAGCAGTAGGAGGGCGTGACTATACATGCCATTCACTTTGATTGACAGTGTCTCCCTCTGAATCTTTAAAACTTATAAATCTAATATCTACAAAACTGGTGGATGCACTGGAAAGAGATACATATGTTAGGGGATGGGATAAATTATAGTTTAATAGTATCAGGTTTTTAAAAGTTTGAATTTGGACACTAAAGTTGGCCTTTAAATAGATTTGATGTTTAATCACCTATTCTATCCTACTAAAACCATTAGTTGTTTTACCTTATGACATTCCTGCAATGTTCCTCACTTGCCAATTCATTTTGTGAATGCAAAAAAGATCAGCCTAGGTGACTACTTTGACATTGCAGAAACTTTGGGAAAACGTTGCAAGAACATTGGGTGGTACATTTATCGTGTATACAAATATGTCCCCCAGCTATAATATAAAAGCATGAATAGGGAATGAATTAATTAGTAAACTGAAAAAAGTCAAAGCCATAGTATTTTCTACTGAATATTTTACCAAGTTATACATAGAGCCCATAGAGTGGTCTATTACAATAAGAGCCAGTGAGAGCTCACTTTGCTAAACCGGTTTGTTTTCCATTACCTTTGAGATTTGATATCTTTGTTATATGTGATCTACAAGGAAAGGAGCAGAGCCAAGTGAGGAACTATGTAATAAAGGAAATAATGCCTCATTGTACCTTAGGCTTACATAAGGCTTTTTATCAGAAAAAGAGGTCAGCAATGGACCATGATCAGACAGCCATTACCTGGTGAAAGAATAAGGGCTCTGCTATTACAGGGCAGTCGTTCAGATACAAAAGAGAGTTGAAGGGACAAAATGACAAGGACCACATTTTTACTTCCTTGCTTAGGAAGATATGGTCATATTAAACCTCTGAATGAAATGATTTGTGTTCAGATGAATAAAAGAACAAGTGAACAGTAGTACTGAAACCTGTTATTAAAAATGCCACTAAGAAGCATTACTTGTTAATATAAAAAATTCTACCATACAAACATTTACAGAATAATGTATATCATATATTTTTGGAGTAAACCTTTCACTGCTGAATATATATTATACCATCCATTTAAGGAACCTTTTCTGATGCTGAACATCAGCTTTCTGGTGTACAGTATGTAACTGAATGTTGCAATTTGTTGGTGCTTGAGGAAAAACCTACAGGATTTGAGGCCAATTTCAATATAGCTGAGAACTTCCAAGCATCCTGTTGGCAGAATTATAGCTTCTGCACCTGTTGCAAACATTTGCAGACCAAACTGGCTCTTTAGGTGAATATCGATTAATGTCATTCCATGTCTAATGCATAGCCAGATCTGTCTGCCAGGAACAGCTGTCTGTAAATCAGAGGCAGTCATTCGTATACCCTAATCCAGCAACATTTATTGGCTATCTACAGCTGAAACCATTTTGACCCCCCTAAATGCTTACCTATGGTGCGTTTACAACAATATAGGAGAGAGGTTTATTTAATCAGTGTGGAAACCTTATGATGAACACTTTAACAGGTGTTTCCAAACTGTGTGGATTGATCTAGATAAAAATTGTGCCAAGAGCCTACTAAGACTTTAGTAAACAGAAGATAAATACAGTAGATTAAACCTAATAAAAGATAAGAAGGCAATCAAGCATCCTGGATCTCAGCCATAAAGGTGGCCATACGCATACAACTAAAGGCTCGTACACACATGCGATCGCGATGTGCACAAACGAACGTTTCGGCCAATAATCGGCCTGTGTGTAGGCGCTTTATCGGGCAAAATGGCCGTTCGTTCAGGGATCGGTGAACGACCGACTTAGCGGATCTACGTATGAACGACCGTTTCGGCCAATAAAGCGCCTACATACGTACACATCGTGCGCCCAGGGTCGTGACCCGCGATCGCATGTGTGTACGAGCCTAATGGTTGCAAATTCATGTCAGATCCCATTAAAATCTGATTGCCCTTATTTGCACATGCACAGAAATTATAGTTCAGTATATTCTTTATACAGAACAATTGTTCTCTTATCCTATACACACAACAATGTTAACGTCTCCCTGAATGTTAATGGTTGGGTGTGATGCCAACGGTGGTAGTTCGCCCTACATCGTTGACAGACGTTTTTAGACCCCACACCTTGCCGTTTCTCGGTAAATTAGGATTTGTCAACTACAGTCCATTTGTATGGATACCTTTATGGTGAATAATATATATATCATATTAAAGGACATGTAAGCTGAGGCAAATCATTTTTTTAACTAATCACACGGTAATTAGGATTAATTACCACCAATATTAAATATGCTTTTTTTTCCTTCTTCTCTGACCTACCTATCCCTTGTTTTTTAGCTCTGGGAGTCAGCTAGTCAGTAAAGAACTGTCAATCACCCAGCCCCTCCCCTTGGCACACTACATGTAGAACTATCCATTCTATAAAAGTAAAGCTTATTTCTCCGTCACAGTATGGCTAATTGATTCAGCATTAAGATCAGGAAAAGGAATAAGCATTATCTGTTGCTCTGTGCTCTTTCTGTGCAGATAAACCCAGTCCTGAAGTTAGCTGCTGTCTGTTACTTAAGTCCCAATGTAGCACTGTACCTAAAGAAATCAATTACAATGTCCCCACACTACACCCACACACACACACATTACCTTCCCATAGCAAAGCAGTTTTACTTTCACTATAACACAAAATCACTGGGTGAATGCTATTGGCTGTACTGAGGCACAGATCATCTCCACTGCACATGCTCCACACTCTATCTGTGCCTCAGTTTTGGAAGGGGGTGGATACATAAAGAGGAGACAAGCATACTAACTAGGAGTGAGATGAACAGGACATGAGGAGATCTAGTCACAGGGAGCACTGAGAGCAAAAAGATATCAAGTTCCTGGCAGCATTAAAAATATAGAAAAGGATAAAGGCAAGTAATTTTTTTCAGTTTAGTGTCCCTTTAAGGCTACACTGAAATGTTTAAGAGCACGCACTCATGCACACTGACGTGGGTTGTGATTGCTTAAAAAATGCTGATCGCATGCACTCTGATTAACGTATTGCACTTGAAAGTGCACTAGTGTGGCCTAGCCCTAACTTTACAGTTCATCCAGCCAATAAATGACTATTTTTTTAACCAGATGCATCCTCTGCACATGCCCAAGCTTAAAAAAAAGAGAGAGGAGGCAGTTACTTTTTCCCGAATAGAAGATTATTAAATATCTTGTTACAAATGGATGTAATAAACTGGTAAAAATAGTAATTAGTGTTGCAGGCAGATATCTGACAAGTCACCAGTTTTTTGTGGACATGCCCTTTAAAAAGCAAGCCAATCTCCCCCCGAGTACCTCTTACCTTTATCTGAAGACCCCTCAACCTGCAAGATAGCTATACTTATACTTATATCTTATCCCCACCATATCTCTGCAGTCCACAATCAGATTGTCAACCTGGTACTTCTGGGTAGCCATAAAAGAAGGTATAAAGGTTCGTACACACGTGCGATCGCGGGTCCCGACCCGCGCCGCATGATTTGTAAGAACAAACGTTTCGGCCCATAATCGGCCCGTGTGTGGACACTTTATCGGCCAAAACAGTTGTTCGTTCAGAGATCCCCCAGGTCGGTCGGGCAATGATCCCCAACCGAACGTCCGTTTCGGACGATAAAGTGCCTACACACAGGTCAATTATCGGGACCTGCGATCGCACGTGTGTACGAACCTTTAGTTAAATATAGCAATCTAGAAGGTTGGGGGCCTTCAGTTAAAGGTATCAGTAGGGGAGGGGGGCACACTTACCCTTTAAACAAAGAGTCTGAAAGCTCTTTACCAATTGAAATTTTTCACCAGAAAGGGCATTCCTTTGGCTGGTGGTGATGGTTTGTCATTACTAGAATAGGTCATATGCAAGGCATAGACAATTAGTAACAACAGAAACATTCTGATTGTCAACTAGCAAGCAAGATTGATGTAAAAATGCATTTTTCAATCATTAGAGCATAAATCCCCAGTAATACAGAAATATGTCTCTGTGCTTTGCTAATTTAGGATCAGCTTAAAAGTGAAAACAAATGTAAAAAATAAAATAAAAATGCCCCTTATTAAATGTTGTTTTGATATTGGATAATACATTCTTTCAACAAAACAAAGAAACAGAATATTTAGAAGTATGAATCAAGTTTATCAAAGAGAAATAAATAAAAATGATATGTGTTTCCCTAGTGTCTATTGTGTATTTTAACATATGCAGAGTTTGGCATTTGCTAGCTACAGAACACCTGTGATAGCCATGGCCACAAATCAATAGGAATTAATATCAGCATCTCTGCAGCATTTAGGAAATCTATTTTTTTACCTAGAATCTACAATAAAATATTATTTTCCCTGTGAAAATAAATACATTGGATTTGAAAAGACGAGTAAAACACGAGAAAAAATAATTGCATCTTCCTCCCATAGAGATGTAGTTAATATGAACTGGCAGTTAAAAACAATAATTTCAATAAAAACAATTGTTCAGTCAGTAAATTCTGATGCATTTGTCAGTAAAAATTGTTCCATAACATTGGCAACTCCGATACATGGTCAAAAAAAAAAGGTCAGAAAAACAAGCACAAAGCAATGTTTCCTTTACAACTTTTTGGTAAGGAAAAATAAATGAACAATGCATTTTAAAGGGTATCTTTGTCCATTTAGTTTTACTGAAGAACGGGAGTTAAAGGAGCTGTGTTTTACCTCCCGTTCTTCAATCAGGAGCCAGGAGAGAAGGTAACGAACTTACCCGATCGCACGCTCCTCTGCCACGTATTCTGACTTGCACATGTGCATAGTCCATCTGGGTCTGACAGACTCAGTGGAAGAGGAGCAAGCAATCAGGTAAGTTTCTTACCTTCTCTCCTGGCTCCTGATCATTTTATTAAAGAACGGGAGGTAAGACACAGCTCCTTTACCTCCTGTTCTTCAATAAAACTAAATGGACAAATTTTCAGGGTTATTCAATAAAAGTTCTTAAGAGTTTAAAATGGTGCTAATTTTGCCCCAACCAATCAGATGTAAGCTTACAAATGTTAAATAAGATCTGATTGGTTGGGGCAAAATTAGCACCATTTTAAACAATAAGAACTTTTATTGAATCTCCCTGTTTATTTTTTCAGTGGAGATACCCTTTAATAGTGAGCAAGAAGTGCACAAATGTATCAAAATATGTGATCATTTTATCAAACCAATTACTGCTATGCTCATCAAATGACATAACACAATCTTGCTCACCATTGTAAGACAACATGTTAATTGACTGGATTAGTGTACAAACAATTAACTAACAGGGTTATTCAATAAAAGTTCTTATCATTTAAAATGGTGCTAATTTTGCCCCAACCAATCAGATATAAGCTTACAAATGTTAAGATCTGATTGGTTGGGGCAAAATTAGCACCATTTTAAGAACTTTTATTGAATCTACCTGTAAAAGATTACAATGTATCATGGTATTCCAAATTTATTCCAATATTTTGGCCTGATCGACCAAAATGAAATTTTGGAACGTGCGTACACAACATAAGGCATACTGCCTAATAAGATAAATACAGTACATTTTTACTCACCTGCCTATATGTGCATATGATGATTTCCCTCAGGTGATAATGCATAGGAGTCATGGTTTCACTAACGCTATCAAGAGCCATGTCTACTTCCTTCTTCATTTTATGCCCATCAGGCAAGAGTTGAACAATCTTCATCACAACCTGCAGGAAAAATAACATCTAATGAAAGACAACATTAACAGAATGACATGAGACACACAAAAGCAACGAATGGCCATTTTGGGAGATAACCACACATGTGTGGCCATTTGAACTAAGCAGGCTTCAGGTGTGAAATTGCACGTCTGTATGAGGAGATGAGTCAACTGTCAGCCCTGGAATATTTACTGTAAAGCAGTGGCTAATGTGCAATATATAATTAATATGCAATATGACAAAGCAGTAAAGCTTGCAATGAGGCTGCATTCCCAGCAAGCTAAGACATACTGTATACATGTATTAAACTGTTTTCTACATATTAGTTAGTTAAAGTTTATTAGTGAAACAAAACAACAATGAAAGAAGTTTCATTTAAAGGAATAGTTCAGCTGAAAAGTGAGAGGTTAAGGAGCTATGCCTTACCTACCTTTCTTCAATCAATATCTTAGGAGGAAGGAACAAAGGTAAGTAAGTATATTTACCTTTCACGAGATCCACCACTGCAGCGTTGAAAATCTACAACCGCTTCCTGGTTCAAATCCACTATAGCGTGCATGCGCGATAATGCTTAGGATTCAACCAGTTAAAACCAATTTTTATCTCTGCAGCAGTGGATCACACAAAAGGTAAATATACTTACCTTTGTTCCGTTCTCCTGAGACGTTTATTGAAGAACGGGAGGTAAGGCATAGCTCCATAACCTCCTGGGCTTCAATCAATACATTAAAGAAAAAGTTTACTTTTGCAGTGAACTACAGTCGGGTCCATGAAAAAATGGGACATCGACACAATTCTTACGTTTTTGGCTCTATACCCAACTACAGTGGATTTGAAATGAAACGAACACAATTTGCTTGCACTGCACACTGTCAGCTTTAATTTGAGGGTATATACATCCATCAGGTGAACGGTGTAGGAATTACAACAGTTTGCATATGTGCCTCCCACATATTAAGGGAGCAAAAGTAATGGCACAGAATAATAATCATAAATCAAACATTCACTTATAATACTTGGTTGCAAATCCTTTTCAGTCAATTACAGCCTAAAGTCTGGAATGCATAGAGATCACTAGATGATGGGTTTCATCCCCGGTGATGCTCTGCCAGGCCTCTACTGCAACTGTCTTCACTTCCTGCTTGTTCTTGGGGCATTTCCCTTCAGTTTTGTCTTCAGCAAGTGAAATGTATGCTCAATCAGATTCAGGTCAGATGATTGACTTATCCATTGCATAACATTCCACTTCTTTCCCTTCAAAAACTCTTTGGTTGCTTTTGCAGTATGGTTTGGGTCATTGTCTATCTGCACTGTGAAGCAGCATCCAATGAGTTCTGAAGCATGTGGCTGAATATGAACAGATAATATTGCCCAAAATACTTCTAAATTCATCCTGATGCTTTTTTCAGCAGTCACATCATGAATAACTACCAGAGAACCAGTTCCATTGGCAGTCATACATGCCCACACCATGACACTACCACCACCATGCATCACTGATTATGCTTAGGATCATGAGCAGTTCCTTTCCTTCTCTATACTCCTCTCTTACCATCACTCTGGTACAAGTTGATATTGGTCTCATCTGTCCATAGGCTGTTGTTCCAGAACTGTGAAGGCTGTTTTAGATGTTGTTTGGCAAACTCTAATCTGGCCTTCCTGTTTTTGAGACTCACCAATGGTTTACATCTTGGAGTGAAACCTCTCTATTCACTCTGTTAAAGTCTTCTAAATGTTGACTTTGACACACATACACCTACCTCCTGGAGAGTATTCTTGATCTTTTCCTCAGTCTAATGATTGCTTGCTTCACTCATAGTGACAGTTCTTTGTATCTTTTCTTGAGAGTAAGAGTTTCCAAATGCAAATAGCACAATTGAAATCAACTCTGGCTGAGAAGCCTATTGTCCCATTACTTTTGCTATGTTGACAAGGGGGAGACACATGTGCAAACTGTTGTAATTCCTACACTGTTCACCTGATTTTGATGTAAATACCCTCAAATTAAAGCTGACAGTCTGTAATTAAGCACATCATGTTTGTTTCATTTCAAATCCACTGTGGTTGTGTATAGAGCCAAAAATGTTAGAATTGTCCCAATGTCCCAATGTTTATGGGCCTGACTGTATTCCTCTAAAGCAATTATTGGGTGTCTGGAGATGTCAAGAATTGTAATTTGCATCAATCTGTAGTGCAATGAAAATATTTTACCTCAAACTCTCCCTTGGTGTATTTGGCATCTGGTACACTTACGATTTCATCCTCAGTAATTTCAGGAATGCTCTGCAATAAAGATAAAGATGGTGGTGACAGGAAAGAGGCAAAGATTGCTTTGTTAGATTTGTAACAGGATCAAAGAATAGAAGCCGGCACATTCTGATGTACAGAGCCCTTCTGAACGCTGAAGCAGGTAACACCAGCCAAAACATGAAACACGGAAGGAGGGTTTCACAATAAGCATACATCAAGCACAAGACAGTTCTTAACCCTCATTGTATTACTGTGTATTGTGTACTGTATATCCATTAGTGCTCAACAGATTGGTAAAAGGCAGAAGTTAATGAGTTTATGCATTTTACTCTCACAACCCTATCAATCTATAGAATTATCTTATGGACCATTTTTAGTCAATACACCTTGGGGGATTTATTGTATATTGTTAAATGTATGGACACTTTGTCAGAGGAAACGAGGAACCATCAACGAGACCCGACCAAGCTCCCATACATTTAAAGGAGAACTAAACCCAATTTTTTACACTTCAGAATCTGAAAACAACCCCCCTAAAAACCCTAATAAGCTATAAAATCCCACTTCAGTAAATTGTATTAAAGTAAATGTAAGCCTGTTAAGAACTGGATGAAGTATCCCTGTGTATGTGCAGTGTCAGACCACACCTCCTGACCTCAGTCACATGCTTCCTTGCTTTGTCTGTCCTGTAAAAGGATTGGCTAAAGATTATTAATGGGTGTGACCAACTGTAACAAGTTTCTGCCATAGCTAAGAACTGAGCATGTGCAAAACATAATGGTCATTGACCAAACTGTGTGATACTAGAATGCTGTGAAGTAAAGCACAACCCATGTGTTATTTAGGTAAATTTCCCAGCACCCGTATCAAAATGAGAGGAAAGACACAGATTACTGGTTTTATATCAAGTTGGTCTGCCTTCTGGTTCAGTGTTGTTCTGAGGCTTTAGTTGTCCTTTAACCATACTTGGCCCGGGTTAGCTTAAACTATAAATGCAATTATGTTGGTATGAGCTTGTTGTTCTACCATTCCTTTTAGTAAAATAAGATAATAATAAAACCTAGAGATAAAATTAAACAAAGCTCAAATCCTGTATCCTAGTGGGAATTTGCATGTGACTGTGTGCTAAAATCATTGAATTTTATTTGTTTGTTTTGTTTTTTTGTTTTTCATGACCTAATAATGTTTTGGACTTCTATAATGTAATTTCCATGCTATTTTACACATTAAATGCAAATAAATTTTATAAAAATACCTTAAGTTTAGTAACTCGATTTCTCGATTAATGGAAAATCCCTCTGCTCTTGAACAGTAATGAGAACAGGTGTATTATGGGTATAATGAGAACTGGTGTATTGTGGGTTGGTTGCTGCAATGCCACAGATTTCTCAGGTGTGGAACACTTAACTATTGACTAATTTCTTTTTCTCGTATTAATTATTTATCTTCTGCATTTTAATCATTAATATGTGTAACTATTTGTGTTCTGCATTTTAAACATTAAACAGGGAGATTCAATAAAAGGTCTTATCGTTTAAAATGGTGCTAATTTTGCCCCAACTATTAAAAGGAAGAGAAAAGAAGTATAGGCTGCAACACTCTATACTGTTGTATCAAAACTAAAAATCCTTTATTTTATAAGGGATACTTTAAAAACATTTAAAAACATAAATATACTGGGCTCTCGCTAAGTAACATTATCTATTGTCAATTGTAACATATTCTGACATATACAACCAAGACCTTTAGTTGGCTATCAATAAATACTGTATAGCTACCAGTCTCCTGTCTCGTTAGTCAAGGTAGTCCATGTGGTGTGTATGCGAGGCCTCTGTATATAAGCAAAGCAGGTAGGACGCGTTTCGCTCCTCTTATTCAGATACCGGAGCTTTCTCAGCCATGCTGCTTTGTTCCCCATCTTACTTTCTCTTTATGTAGGCCACGACAAGCCAGATTTCGCGCGGCTGGAGTGACGTCACTCCACATGTTCACGATATGCGATCTCATTGGTCGCGTTCGCGCATGTGTGTTTTCAACCGGAAGTGGGGAGTTTTTGTCAAATGTACTACTTTGTCAGTCCCTTCTATACCGGAAGTCAGCATATAAGTTCGACAGTCTTGAGTAAACAACATATAATTACAGTTGCACAAAACATCCATTCACTGCATGTACATACTTATGGAACATTTCAATATATCTTAGTTCAAGAGAGTATCCTCAGTGTCTCTGGTAAGCCCATGGAGTGCAATGGACTATGTGCTGCCCTGAAATAGGGCTCTGTAGAGAACACCTTCATAGTAAATCAAAAGTTGCAAAAATTACAAACATTACAGTAGATACAATATATACATATCCTGGCTCATTGAATAATTTTTTATATATATATAGACGAGCCATGCAAGAAAAACATGGCATAGCTATATCTCATATCCATATCCAGGTCTTGTTTGTATATGTCAGAATATGTTACAATTGACAATAGATAATGTTACTTAGCGAGAGCCCAGTATATTTATGTTTTTAAATGTTTTTAAAGTATCCCTTCTAAAATAAAGGATTTTTAGTTTTGATACAACAATATAGAGTGTTGCAGCCTATACTTCTTTTCTCTTCCTTTTAATATTATCACACATATAGGCTTTATCTGCACCTCTGCTCCACAGGAGTATTATATATACAAAAACAGAGTGCCCTATCTCCTCTATCTCTTTAATTTTGCCCCAACTATTAGCACCATTTTAAACGATAAGAACTTTTATTGAATAATCCTGAATATATGTAAACCCTGTGCTAGCTTGGTGCTGTGTTGGTGCTTATGGGACTCCTTTTTTATTTTGGATTTAAAAAATCCTATCAGCCAGTTAAATTAAGGAGCAAGAATTTCTTCTAAATAACTAACCTTAAAATGCCAAAGGGTAAGTACAGCGATCACCATTGCAGTGGTGGTTCGCCCCTTGCCACCATGACAGTTAAATACAAAGGCTGCATTGGAATCTTCTGCTAATGTGCTCTTCATAGATTCAAGAAGCAAATCAAAATCCTGTAGCAAAAAGAAATAAATAGGTTGAAAGTTGTAGTTCAGGACAAATAGTATATCTGAACTAACACAAACCTTTTTTCTAACATAAATTTTTTTTTATCTAGCCCAGTTTGCTGTTTGCACTGGAGTAAAATCAAACTATACAACTCTATTCAAAAACACATTCTGTAAAGGCTTTAGCATAAGGTGTTTGTATTTGCATTTTACCTGTTCCCTGGGAGCACAGAAATCAGGAATGGGGATCCTCTTGTATATTAGGCCTGTATATGTGCTTCGCTGTTGATTGAAAATCTCCTGCATAGTCTGACATGTTTTAAACATTTTCATTTGCTTCTCTTGTTCAAGGTGAACCTCTAGCCACTTCTGGGAAGTCAGGATATGATTGGCTACTGTAGCTTCTATTTTCTAAAGCAAACAATGAAAATACATAAAATACAATAAATAAGATACTTTGCTGCAAATCTAAAATAGTCTGCTAAAGTAAAGCTGGCTATTCCAGCTTCTTATCTTCTGACTTTCCAGGGATGTTTGGGAAACCGACCGGCCCCATCATTTTGTGACTGACATTGAAATTACAGCCTAATGTCAATCACAAACCATGATTTTGTCGGGAATATCGGGAGATAAGAACCATTACTGTACGTTGGATAGAACCTGAATCAGTGTAACATTACGATTTGACATTTGATCCGACCCGAACACTGGATTGATTATAATGTCAGACTAGATACTGTTTTTTCACCTTGCAGCATTCCTGCATTGTTCCCTGACAGATAATGCTTTAAAGGGTAATCAGCAGGGTGGTTTTCTGTAACTTCATTGGAACATCAGAGGTAGGTCTATTAAATGAATGTGCCCCTTTAGGAGATGTAATTTTCTTTACCCATATAATGATGAGTGGGTCACTTTGGCCATATTGCATGATAATTGTACACGTACTAGCACTCAATCGGGCATCGTTCGTTAATCCACCAGGTATTTTAACATTAAATACAGATTTATTTTTTGAGCAAAAATAAAATAACGGATTGTGTCTCATTAATTGGGAAGAAACATTCAACACAGCTTTGGAAATGTAACATCTCAAAATGTTTGTTCCGCAATCCTAACTGGCAAATAGAGAAGTGAACTGGACAAAGTTTTTGTTGAGCTAAACGTGATACACACTGCCATCTAATGGGTATTTGAAAACAGTGTTTTTAAGGTTTTATTTTGCAAACAAATAATTAAAAAACAAATCACTTTGGAGGGGACTCAGTCCTTAGAACTATAAAACTTTAATGAGCAGACCCCATACCAGTGCCCCATAATCACCCTGGTGCCAGCCCTAATGCTTAAATTTCCTTAAAGTCTACATCTAAGGAATATGTTGTGGGGAATCTGGAGATAGATGGAGTAAGACGCACCTTTGAGTAGCTCCAGCACCACCAGAATACCCGAGGCTAATCCTGGTTGTCAAAGCCTGAACAAACCCGAACACAGCTACCTAAAAGGTTCCTGATCAACCAAATGACCAAACCAAAGGGTCAAAAGTCGGTGGGAACCGCCAAGAAGCTAGAACAGTTCGCATGGAGCAGAGCAGTCGGTGACCAGGCCGCAATGCCACCTTTCCCTCAAAAGGGTGCGACAACTTGTCAACAGCAACTATTGGGACCCATCCAAAACTCCCATCGCTCTCTTGCAACAATGATCGAGGAAACACACTCAGACATCTCCCTACTCAGGCAGGACCAGCAAAAGATCCGACAACGAGTAGGAGAGACCGAAACGCGAATCTCGACACTGGAGGATATGATACAACCTGTTCCCACCACAATCGCTAGCCTGCAGCGCGAACTACTGACCACCAAGTGCAAGCTGGATGATCTAGAGAATAGATCCTGTCTCCAGAATTTGCAGTTTCTGGGCTTCGCTGAAGGATCTGAGGGCCAGCAACCAGCTCAGTTCCTAGAGTCCTGGATACGGGCCAAATTTGGAGCCAAGGGACTATCCACCCAGTTCACCATTGAGCGTGCCCATCGGATAGGGGCCAAGGCCCCTGTACCAGGTGCACTGCCAAGACCGCTTATAGCTAGGCTCCTCAATGCCAGAGGGACCGGATCCTTAAACAAGCGCGCACCACTGCAGATTTATCTCATGATAACACCTCAATCAAAATCTTACCAGACTACTCTCTGGAGCTGCAACGCAGACAGGCCACATTCCTGGAGGTAAAGAAGCGACTAGAAGCAGCGGGCCATGGTGTATCCAGCACGCCTCAGAGTAGTAGCTGAAGATCAAGTCAGGTTTTTCGAGACCCCTACAGAGGCATATGCGTGGCTGGACTCTTGCTGACATCCATGGGTAATATAAACCTTTTTGGTCTTTTCTCAACAACCTAAATGTAATTGCCAGGTAAATAACCGCCCATATCTACCCTTACCCTGGTGTGGACCTTGTATCAGATCCACTCATACTGGCCTCCATTTATACCTGAACAAAATTGTAACCCTAGCCATTGAAAGGGGCACTAGACCGGAGGCACAACCTCTACTGTGCGTAAAACTGTGCATGCCCCTATACCCAAACCCCCTCTCCTACCCAAGAAACCAGACGGCTAGGAATACTCCCAACTTTCATCAAAGGTACTATGGACTTAGCTAACATCTACAAATGGTGTCCCATTAACCACAGAATATATAAACCACATTTGTGACACTGATTATTCCACGGCTCATATGGGATCATCTCACCTAAAGAAACTATAATACTGTGATGACATTCAAGCCTCACAGAGTAATCGCTAATCCTCTCTATAAATAATGCCCCATCATACCAAACTGCTTACAATACCGGTGTTTGAGAAGGCATAATCTATATGTTAAACAGTTTTTCGAGACCTCTACAGAGACATGTGTGAGGCTGGACTCTAGCTGCCATTCATGGGTAATATAAACCTTCTTGGTCTTTTCTCAATCACCTAACTGTAATTGCCATGTGAAAAACCATCCGTATCTCCTCTTAATTTGGTGTGGACCTTATACCAGATCTACTCATACTGGCTTCTATATATACCTGAACAAAACTGTAACCCTAGCCATTGAAAGGGGCCCTAGACCAGAGTTACAACTTCTATTGTGTGCGTAAAACTGTACATGCCCCATATCCCCAAACCCCCTCCCCCCCACAGGCTAGGAATACCCCCAACCTTTATCAATGGTATGATGGACCTAGCTAACACCTACAAATGGGGTCCCATTGGCCACAGAATATATAAATCATAATTGAGACACCGTTTATTCCACGGCTCATATGGGATCATCTCCCCCACAGAAACTATAAGACTGTGATAACATTCAAGCCTAATAGAGTAATCGCTAATCCTCTCTATAAATAATGCCCCATCATACCAAACTGCTTACAATACCTATATTTGAGAAGGTATAATCTATGTGTTAAATGATGTTATGATGTGTTACTTTTACAGACTGTATATGTTACCTTAAATTGGAAATTATTATATATGTATTAACAGTTAATATTTTGCCTCGATTGCAAATACCTACAGCCCCAGGACGCAGAGCGACGCCTTATACATTTAAAACATAGTGATAATAAAACTATAGTCAATATGTGAGACTTAACCCTAAAACGATACTTCACAGATGCCAAATGCCACGAAGTGACACTACAACTGTGGCCGTGTGGGATAACTAAATCTGAACGGCCCTAAATAGGGAATCTACTCTATCCTCATTTACAGTATATACTATATGAGTGCCTGCATGGATATGAGCCAGACCCCACCTGTCTCCAATTATAGCCACCCACTCTGGGTCAAAATATAACTCTCTAGAGATGTTAACAGATATGATACGGAATTTGGTATGTGGTATATATAACTATTAAATTGTGCTGAGGCACAGCAACGCAGGTCATAACTACCTTCTCTATTAATAATAAAAACAGGCTTTGACAGTCAACTATCCAAATGGTGCTGGATGCTTCCGGACCTGCATCTGGTTTCTGTCTCCACAGAAACAGCACCAAGTGCACCCAAGGAAACTTCCAAGTAACCTGGTTGTTTAAGCTCTCTGGTGAAATCTCACCAGGAGACTTATGTTTCATTGTTTAGTTAACTCTTTAATTTGTTTGGTTTGTTTATTAAATATGTTTTATTGTCTTCCTATGTTCATTCTCTTCCTGCCACCATCAGATCAACTGAAATATATATATATATATATATATATATATATTTATTTATCAATATATATATGTGTGTGTGTGTGTGTGTGTGTTCCCCAATGAATGTAAAATGCATGGTTTGTTACCACCTATACTTGAAATATGAATATATATCCATGAACATTGGAGTTAATATTACTCGTGTATTACCGAACCTGTTACAAATTGTCAACCAAATAGGAAACAACTGTTAATTCCTCTTAGAGTAAACAAATGACAACTAAACCCTTAACGGTTCTATCTTGGAATGTACGTGGCCTTAATGATCCTAAAAAATTAAAAGCAGTTGATTCATAACACGCTAGCAGATATAATTTGTCTGCAAGAGACCCATCTCTTACCAAATACTACTCATTACCTGCAGAGACCTTGGGTAAAATGGGCAGCTCATAATACTCACTCAGTATAAAATATAATAAAAACGTACGTTTTAAGATACATGAGGTTAAAACAGACCCCAAAGGGTGATTTGTTTGCTTAGCACTAGACATAGAAACCACCCAATATGTGATTGCTGGGTTATATGATCCCCCTCCAGCTACACATCAACAGTACTCCCATTTATACTGAAATAGCCCCATGCTAAACTTATTTGTATGGACGACTTTAATGCTGTAATGGATACTGAACTCGACAGATTTGCATCCCCACCAGACAAAGGAACAACCCCACTTTTTAGAATAATAACTGAGCTACAGTGGGTGGATATATGGAGACTACGCAATCCTACAACAAAAGGATTCACCTGTTTCCTTCAAAACATTATCACGCATCAATTATATGTTCACAAACAAAGCTTTAAGTACACAAGCAACCAGCATCGCACATCTCCCCAGAGGGGTATCAGATCATTCCCCCATTTGTTTAACTGTAAAGTGGGACTTCCAAGCTCACCTGATCCGCCCCAGCAGAGTACACCCCTGGCTGACCCTATTCCCCTCGCCTGATCCAATTCCGGACTTAAAGGAGAACTAAACTTCAGTTTTTCAGATCCTAATGTGAAAGTTTTTCTCCCCAGAACACCTACACGTTGAAAGATTCTTCTCTAGTTATTTGCATTTAGTAGATATGAGTAATAGATTCTGTAACAAAGGAGGCTTCCATCTTGTTGCCAGTACAACTCATAGCCCATGTTGGCTTCAAAGAGCCACGCCCCCTGACCCCAGCATTCACTGTCTCTATGTGCAGAGTTTCTAGCATCTCTTTCTAGTGAAAGATAAAGCCTCTAAATGTACCTGGAATCACAGCTGATTTGCTGGTGGTGCACCATGTAAATGCTGTGTGTTTAGAAACAATCAGACCAAGAAGTCGCAAGTTCAAATCCCCTAGCTTACTTATGAAACAATATAACATGGTCTACTGCCTGAGTTAAGTGCTTTTTTTGTTTGTTTGTTTCCATGTTTCTAGAAAAATATGAAGTTTCTACCAATGTACAATCTTTATATATAGCAGCTCTGTTATTTATTTACCAACCAGTGTGAATTGCTGACAGTCTTCCAGTAGCAATACAAAACAGTGTACTGATTTTACTGACATTTACTTCTATTGATTGAGAGTTCACCTGTGGCGTGCTCTGCTAAAGTGCTGGGTTAGGAAAAAAATCAGACTATTGGGACACAGGTTCGATTCCCCATGTTCCCTTTTTTTGTTTTTATTATGTGTCTAGCAAAAGATAAAGACTCTACATGTACTAGTCCATTACTTATTAGCCCTTGTGGCCTAGTGGTAGAAAGCTTTCTTTTTTAGAAAGACACAGAATAGAAGGTTGCTTGTTCGATTCCCCATACTTACTTTTATTTTTTGCTGAAATGTTAAATGTTCTGTTTCTTTCATCCATGCTAGCAAAGACATACACTGCAAAGATTACTTTTCTTTTTTGTATGTAAAGCATAGGAATTTATCATTGTTAGGGACAGGAGCATTTCTAATGTGTTTACACAAAAACTGCACTGGTATCTGTGTTCTGTGTCAGAGGGAGGGAACTCTGAGCTGTAACATGATTGGCTGTCAGCTTCCAGGAAGCAAGACTGCAGTTTCCTGTGAAGTGTCCGGCGGACATTTAGATGGGTGTTCCCAGATAAGGTGAATTATGGGAGCTGACCCTTAGTACACACAGGCTATTTTCATAAATCACCCAGCATCCACAGCAAAGGGAGACATGAGACACAGCTTGTTGTTCGTTTGTGAATGTGCTCTCTCTATTGGGACAATGTTGTCTTGGGACTTTAGTTCTCCTTTAATAGAACTATATTTTTCACTAGATCACACCCCAGTATCCCCTTTGATCTATTGTGATGCGTTCAAGGCATTCCTGAGAGGCCATCTGAACAGCACCATCAAATATATTAAATCCCAAAATTCCCAACTAGAAACTGATATATCCAACCGGTTACTGAAAGCGGAGAAAAACTACACAACCAATACAACGAATCAAACCAAAATTGAATGGAGCATAACACAAATCCTATATAACACAACTATTACTATAAAAGTACACAAGAAAATGGAAACCAATCAGCCTAGTTGTTGGCACAATTAGCACATTATCCGCATGACACTAACAACATCCTAGCAATAAAAGATCCAGTCAAAGGCAAAGTCACCACAACCCCTGGTTTCCTGAACACTTTCACTCAATACTATCAAAACCTCTATTTATCACAACTCACTGCAACACCGCAACTACTTATAGAATATAGAATATCCTTCCCTACACCCGCTGCCTATGAAAAAACCCAGCTAGAAGAAGACATCACAATGGTAGAGGTAATGACAGCAATAGGTGAGCTTAATAACAACAAATCGCCCAGACCAGGCGGCCAGCCAGTTGAAATTTACAAAAAGTATAGTGAATGGTTAATACCGCAACTGCAAACACAAATGTCACAAATTACAAATCACCATTCCCTTACACCCTCTATGTATGAAGCCCACATCACATTAATCCCAAAACCCGGAAAAGAAGAACTAGACTGTGGCTCATACAGATCCATCTCACTACTAAATATTAGCAAACAGACTGAAAAAAGTAATTACAACACTCATACATCCTGACCAAACAGGTTTTATGTCAGGAAAATCCACCTCCAAAAACATTAGGAAAACGTTAATCCATTGCCAGGTAGATTATGATAATTCAGGCAGTCTCATAATGCTGTCTCTCGATGCACAGAAAGCGAGTCGAATGGCCCTACCTATGGCAATGTATGCATAAATATGGATTTGGTCCTAAATATATAAATTGGATTAAACTACTATATAGTCACCCAAAAGCTGCTATATCACTCAACGGAACTTGAACTAAACATTTTGATCTATACAGAGGTACTAGACAGGGCTTCCCACTGTCCCCCTACCTTTTCGCACTTGCCATAGAACCCCTAGCAATACAATAAAAGATCAAGCCAATATATCAAAGGATTTACACTGGGAGCAAAAACCTCACTTAGCATATATGCTGACGAACTAATCATTTACTTGGCAGACCCATATCAATCCCTCACAACCACATATAACATAATCTCCCAGTTTAGCCCCATATCCAGCCTATACATCAACTGGGGTAAGTCCTATTCCCTATAGATCCCAATACTACACCTCCCCCACAAACCCAGAATCTAATCCCAATAGTTAAAAAAAAATTTAAAAAGTATCTGGGTGTTACCATCACACCAAACACCTGAAGAATTCTTAACATATAATATTACACCACTGCTAAATTGGATAAAGGAGAAAAATATGGAAACAGTTTCCGATTAATTTAATTGGGCACATTAACCTAATTAAGTTAATCCTACTTCCCAAGAATTCCTAAGACTTTTTTTGCAAATGTACAAACTACAATCTTATCACTTCTCTGGGGCTCAGGCAGAGCAAGAACCAAACTCAAAACTCTCCAATTACCCAAAACCTCAGCTGGTTTAGCTCTACCGAACTTTTACTTGTATTATCTAGCAAGTCAACTCAAATATTTCACAGACTGGGTGATCGCCCCACCACCTGAACCCCAAGATACACCACCCCATTAATCTATGATACGGAAGTAATGCTCCATGCGTATCTCCCAACCCTACCCATTGTGTTTCTAGAAAATAAAAAAAAACATTACCTAATGGAGGCACAGCATTACATAGTCAAATCCATAAAGTATGGCAAGAAACATCAAAGTATCTAGATATTTGGAGAGTACTAGGAGAGAATCCTATATGGCACAACAACAAATACCATACCCTAGCAACATTTAGTGCTTCTGGGAAAATAAAGGGATTCAGTATTTTCACCAAATTATCCACAATGATACACTTATTCCTTTTGATGATTTGCAACAATGCCTATCCCTTCCAAACTCCTCACTGTTCTGGTATCTCCAATTGAGATAATGTCTTTTATCAGAATTCCAAACCCTGAATATCCAACTAGTTCACCACCCAATCCTTGAGGTTTTGAAAAGCCGGATTGAAAGACATCTAGTTTCAAGACTGTATGCATGTTTAATAACTAATGGCTGTGCTGACCTTCAAACTGCACTCTGAATGACACAGACTGGGTAGAGATAGCACACTCACACAACCCCCGAGTGTCCCCATCGGCTAATCATAGGGTAATGCAGTTCTACATTCTACACCAGGTCTACCTCTCCCCACACAGGATGTCACAAATCTCTGTGGCCAACTCCTCAGATTGCCCCAAATTCCATGGGCCACAGGTGGATTTCTGGCACCTGATATGGACTTGTCCAAATGTCTTCAAATTCTGGAATATAAGTGTTAACACAAATACTCCAAATTCCAGTAAAACAAGAACCTAAATTATGTATACTGGGAGTGGGAGACAGTGAAGAGTGGATGGGGTGTACACCTGACACTTATCCACAACACCTAATTCTACGCTAGACGTGCTATTATTATTATGCTAGAACTGGATGTCTCAACAAACTCCAAAATATAAAATGTGGAAAACAATGGTTACAAATGACCTCCCAATTTTTAGACTTATCTATTTGGACAGAGGTACAATAAACATATTTAATAAAATCTGGACACCCTGGTACGAATATGTGGGTATAGATTTAACGAACATGCACAGAAAAGATGCTATAATGTTTGAATATGATTAAGAAAACAAAATACTTAAGGGTAGAACTATCAGGATACAGTATTTATTGGGTAATATTCTGACCAATCTCAAACAAAGGTTATATATATATTTAAAACATTAATGTATAACCGTATTTGGAAGAGAAATTCCCTACTTTCCCACTCCCTCCTTCCCCCTCCCCCTTTTCTGATGTTAACTATATATTTTTATATGAATAATACAAATCCAGGACTGTGAACATACGCAAAGTACAGCTATTATTTGATTAATATGATTAATATGTCTACAAGGTATTGAATGGACCCGTGTTTATAAATAAAAAATGTTTTTTCAAAAAAGGAATATGTTTTATTTCAGCTTACAGGGCAATTCCACCCCTCAAATAAAAATTATATAAAGGTAAATCACCCCCCCCCCAACAAACTAAACTGCATTAGTTTAAAAGCTGACAGATGTAGGACTAACCTGTAATGCAGCAAAATATTCTTCTCTCCTTTCCCTCTTAAAAAGTTTCTGCCTGCTTTCATTGTAAGCTTGCACATGCTCAGAGGGCACAGCTAGGGGAGTAGCATTCAGTCACATGACTGACAGTTTACAACTGGAGGAACCAGGAATCAGAAAGAGGGGTAACAAAACAATATGCAGCATTTCAGGGAAGTGTTTTATCTTCTATCTTTCTAACTACTGCAGTTTTAAGGTTGGAGGGTGGGTTACCATATACACATTTGCATTTTAGGGGTGTACTTGCCCTTTAACATTTCTAGATATTTACTGTTGTTACTTTAGTATAAGCAATCTGACAAGTTTTAACTAAAACTATAAGAAAGGAAGACACCATGGTTATGTTGTTTACATGTGGTAAATGAGAGGGAATTATTCCCTGTTGTAAGGTATGGGAAGTTAAGGTACCTCCAGTTGCTCTGGTGAAATTGCTGGTACCACTATTTGTTGATCCAAATGATCTGGTTCTCGAGGAGTGAATATTTGTTCATTTCCTTCAAGTACAATGTCTTCTCGAAGGTTCACCCACAGAATGTTGGAATATTGTCTCTTAGCATCGGTCAGATAATTTAGTACACACGCTGTGGCCTAGGGAAATAAGCGAAATGAAATAAATAACTACATCAACATACTCAGGACAGATATAAAATGATCAGTAATGTTAACTGTATGGTAAAAATGGAATAATCTCATTTAAACGAGCTTTCCACACTACACAGTGCTAAAGTATGTCACTAATTTACATGTGTTTAGTTAAAAAGGAGCGTAAGTAGTTTGCTAAAGTTATCATTATGCATGCCAATGTATCTACACAATTGATGACTTCACAATTAGGTCAATATTATTTGTATTATCAGCTGCCACATAAGCCAAATGATTTCTGATCAGATTTCAGCAGTTGGGAAAGTTGGAATTGGTTCAATCAAAAGTTCAATCAAATTGCTCATATCTGCCAAAAAATAATTTTGTCTATGACCAACCAATGAAATCAAACAGCTTTCCACTGCTGGAGGACATGGTTAAAGGAGAAGTGCCCAAAGGTTAGACCAGCTCTGCTCGGAGCATTTCTTCTTATTGGCCAATGGAAACAGTCCTGGATGGTGAGAGCGGGCAGGGCACTGCAAATTAAATAATAATATACAAACTGCAGGTATTCAAAAGAAATTTTGGTAAAGGCAGGTGTCACTCAAAATATGTTTTACCTTGGAGGTTGGTTGCGCAGTGCCATATACAGACATTTTGGGAACCCTACGAAAGTTGGCTACATTCATTTCTTTCAAGGTGCTCAAAACATCCGGAGAAAACCGATCGTCCAGTACCTGCAAAATGAACGGAATATGTTCTATAACATTCAATAATATGCAAAAAAAAAAAAAGTTATAAAATCACAATATAGATACTTGGCTGTAAAAAAAGCCAACAGGACGGTCTGATCTGGTTACACCCCCAGAAATAACAACTGAAGCTAGCAACCACAGTCCCAAATATTTAATATAGACACACTGCTATTGCTAGCAGACATCATTCTTACAACACTGGACACTTTATGATAATATCAGCAGGGATCATCTTTTTTTTTATTATTTATTGGTGTATATCAATTGTACTTGTACATGTTTTTATAATTGGTATGCATGTTTTTCTTCAGGACTTACTATATTAAATAGTTGGGGACTGTTTTTAGCCTCTTTGTTTTTTACTGAAAAAAAGCAAAAGCACTACCACTCATTAAAAGACAATGAAGCATCAGAACACAAGGTCTGATAGTTTGGGCGATTGAATCGCTCATCATAGCAGAAATGCCAGTTGTACGTGAAAAGTAGTGTGAGAGCCTAGAGCAGAATTATACTGAAAAAGTTTTTATTACATGCAACATGTTTTGGAGCAACGTGCTCCTTTATCAGAAATGCCAGTTGATTGGACCAAAAAATCGGAGGTTATGTTCGGACCAATGTCAATTGAAGGTTTTTTTCCCATGACAAATAAAGCCTACTCCCAGAAAACCACTGTGGATTAAGCACAGATATGGGCCTATCATGGTTTTGCTGGGGGGGGCAGTGACTTATAATAGCACAATATTTTTGCCCAAGGCATCTTGTTGCCCGTTGAAGACCACAAGATTGGCTTACTGAGGATTCCTCTAACAAACCTGTGTTGACTGAAAATCAAACAGAAATGATTGTCCATTGTAAGCTATAATAGACTTTTGCATATAATATATAATTAATGATTTTTGGAAAAGTGCTGTCCAAATATTCTCTATTGACACTTAAACAATGTGGCTTTTCTTCATTTCCTTTCCAGTAAACACTAGAAGCCCAGTTTAAATGATATTATATTAAATAGCTGACTTATTACATTTAATACCAAATAAGCCTTTACAAATAAACACTTCAATTTCAAACATTTTTAAGAATTAATGGTGCCGTATACATCTGTATGTACAGACAAATGTCACAGAGAATTCTGCTGGCAAACTACAGATTAAACATTAGTCCCTTATCCTTTCATCACAGCAACTAGGTTGGATAGGAAGTAAGTATAAACTTTCAAGATTTTTATTGGACACAGATGTCCACTAACGCCTTCATGTTAAGTAAATACTTACCAAGACGCGAGTCCCCTTTGATATGAGTTCCCCGGATAAAGTGAGTTCAGACAGATTGAAACTTGCTTGCACTCTGTAAAGTAATGGGTGCATACACATCCACCTACTGAAACTCAGTGCAAAAGCTAAAGGGTACTGAAAAGAAGAAACAAAACATTGTTTGGTAATCATTGTCACCAAAAAGTAATCACTTGTAACACAATAAATTCAGTAAATGGTATAATGATAGTATTTGCTTTAGAAAAATAATGGATCTTAGGCTGGGTACACACTGAGGCACTATTTGTCCCGACCAAGCGCTCGGCCGGGACAAATGTCCGCCAGTCGCTGCAAATTCGCCCCTGGCTGAATTTGCAAACGATTGATAGTGCAGTCCCATAGGGAACCGCACGATTGATCTGAATTTACCAACACGTCCGATCGTTCGCGCGTCAGATCCAGACGAACAAACGATCAAGGTCGATCACGGCCGGCCGCCCGCCCCACACCAACAGATATTTTCGCCCGACCGACCGTAAGTGCCGCAAAACGGTCAGCCGAAAATATTTGCTGGTGTTTACCCAGCCATAAATAAAGTGCTATGGTGAAAGCAAAGAGATACCAGAGATACACATTGTTTAATCTGTGTTTATCATATTATTAGGAATTATATAGTAAGACAAATTCACCCCCATTCACCTGCAGCCGCTACTCAGGGATCCAGGGTTATAGTTACGCTAACCGATAATGATCCAGTGTTAAAGTCACAAGTATCGCAAGACACTCATGCAGCCTCCACAAGCTATTCGCAAAGTTTTTAATACTAGCTGAAAGCTGCCGTTAAATACTCACATCAGGTGAAATTCACCTAACAGCCCCTGGTGAACCTCCTCTCACAGGAGGTTTATCCAAAGCGTCTGCGGCTCTGGGTAAATCTTTGTGTATTGTAATACTAATATAAACTTGGCTACAAGTGAGGAAAAGGGTATTTTATCAGAACTTCTCCTTTAAAGGTATCATAATAATATTAACCCTAATTTTGATAACAGCAATTTCTAACATTTATATGTATTCTGTTTCCCAAAACCCCAGCAAGCCCCTTATCCACTGTGTACAACATGCTCAGTTACTACACCATACCATTGAGTTTGACTGTCCCCTTCCTATAAGAAAAGCTCAATCTACAAATATATTTTCCTGTCAATAAGAAACGTTTACACGACTTTCAAATGAAATAGTTATTAGGATCCCTTGCTTTTATATGTCAATGATTTTATATTTGGTGCCTTAGCCTGAACTGGCCAGCAGTGAATACAGGTTGGAACTCTGTGCTGTGCGTTTCTGACTAATATACTGACTATGGACAGATAAGTATAAAACTTGTAGTTTGACTGTGACTATGGGCTATTTAATGACAGGTTTTAAAGGACTTTTGATATATATACACTGTTTTTAAATATTTTTAGCACATATATGCAGTTGTCCACTGTGAGTTATCCCGTTAGTGCACATTAAACGGATTTTTAGCTTTCTCACTAAACCTGAGTGCTTGAGTGTTTTCCTCTTTTTCTGCTATGTATTATTGCCTACTACACCCTTAAGTACCTGGTATCAATTTATGTTTCAACTATCCCCCTTTACCTTTTATATTACCTGTGCCTAGACTAATTGCACTTTATTGCATGCACTATAAAATCACAATGGATCGCAGCGCACACACAGTGAGGCCTATTTTTATTTTGATGTCGTGCGGATCGCAAAGCTCAAACAGAAACTAGACATTGCATTCCCATGGACACATTTTTTAACAAGGAAAGCTAACAATGGTTTTGATAAAACTTCGCTTAATCAAAAAACCTCATCAGGAAAACGCCTATTAGAAATGATTATGTATTTTAATATTAGACAAATTGTAAAGATAAGTATTTTAAAACTTTGTGCTACATATTAATGTTACATAACGCCCTTAAACTTTGTGTTTATATTATACTTCCTTTTTAGCAGGCATAAGGCAGGGCTACACAAGGAGAATTTTGGTTTGATTTGGGTGACCCACGATTTAGCTTTGCCAGTCTCATATATAAAAACTGGTTTTCAAGCCAATCCCATGCAATTATTCAATAATGAAAAAAGTCTTATTTCTGCATTGATAAATGTCGTAAGAAATCTCACCTGCTCATGAAGATAATAGTTAAAAGCTATTAGATAAAAGTAGCGCTCCAGGCTGTGAATGGTCCCCTTGAGAAAATATTCTTTGGTTGAACATCCCTACAAAACAAAGAAATAGATAATTATCTGCCATGTTTACTAAAATATGTAGCTACATGCAATTTTACCTGCAGTTTTTTGGTAGATATTTGTATCTCAGAACCCAGCGTCTCCAGTCACGTGACTTGTTTTATTTCGTAACACCCAAATAGGGAATTTTATTGGTCTATTGCCATAACCATACAGCTGTCGCTCTACCTAATAGCGCAAAACTTAAAATATAATGCATCTGGGTCTTATCCCGTTGCACACCGCACTTCTTGCCTGACCGCTATTCGCGATATACTGTATTGTGAAGTGTTTAATACATCACAGGATCTTGGCCACGTAAGTAACATGGATCCTGGTAAACGTAACACCACTTCGGACCTAACCCTCTCTGTGTTGCATTAACAACAGCTATAAGCTGGTGTTAAAAAAGTCATGCAAAAGTGCTGCAAAGTGTGGTTCATGCATCTACCAAAATTCCCTTAGTAAAGTTACCATTACATATTTTAAATGGGTGCCGAGCCACTTGCAACCTCCTAGTTTGTTCTTGGAGTTATAGCTTACAAAATGGCAGAACATCAATAAAAGCACACTGAGAAATAAACTGTGATTTTAATTATTTTAAGTATTTTTTGCCATCTATACAGGCTTTATATTTTTTATGCCTTGGTAAATACTGATGGATCTTTACAGTAGGTTGCAATGGGTCACCAAAACATACAAAATCATCAAATACATCTTTATAGGTATTACATAGGACAAATGCTTTCTTGCTTTAACATCAGTAGATGGCGCTATATCATCTCTGAACTGAACACCATTTCTACGCTGGTGTAAGAATCTTTGCACCCAGTGCCTGTACAAACATGACTTCTGTTCGTTGGTTTCAATCTCACAATGTGGCCCATAGCAAAGAAACTATAAAAAATGATATAGTATTACACATTAAGTACTGTATATCCTATATTAAGTCTTGCTTAATATAGCTGTTGTTCATTTTTAACTATTAACATACCAGCATTTTATGGATGCAGGAAATGGTAAAATATGTTACAGATTATGAGCTGAACAATCCTGGATTATGTAGTTGTTTGCTGGAGATGGAAACCCCAGTTTTCCTTCAATATAAAGGAATTAAAGCTCCAACACTGAATTCCCAATGAACATAAGGTCCATGAACAAAGTTGGGAATAAAACCAACCACACACAGCCAACTGAACATTTCATTCAGGGTCTATGTTACCAGTAAGATTTCCTGACCTATCCTAAATGAAACACGCATGATGTTCAGACAGATGTGCTCATGGATATACAAATTAAGATAAATTCCCCCAGAGTGCCTTCCTGGAACGTATTGCTTCCTGGATGTCAGTTTGTATAAAGGACCCATACCCTGTTCAGGATCTCATTTGAGACTTATCAGAAAGGCCCATTCTCTAAAGTGTTAAATTCACCTTCCGGACACTGTTTACATCATTTCTGTCCTGTTTATAAACTGCACACAGATTGTTATGAATCAGAGCAAGACAGTTTCCTTCCTTTTGTAGACGAAAGCCCCATAGCAGTGCACATTAATATTGTGGTATATGCAATGTGGTTAAGGTCTGGAGGTGGATGTTGTTGTAGATAAGAAAACTCAAACCACCAGTAATGCAAAATATGTGCTTAAAATAAAGATACAGGCAGCTCACTGCAACAGTAGGCACTGTATTAAACTTTTCATTTTTTTCATTTCAAATTTATTAAACAGACACAACAAAATGATTCCACATGAGATCAAAGAAACTGCTATTTTTATGAGAAATAAGTGATTCCTCATGTAATAGACTTTCTGTGTGTATTTCTCCTTCCCTTCATCCAGGGGTCCTTTGCACCTGGCACCACTTTCCAGGTGGCTATGGCTAGGTTACACAAGGATGTTTTTTTGTTTTTTTTGCTAAGACCAACATTTTCATCTGGTTTTTTTTTGTCAAAATTCAACAAAAAAATGGATCAGACATTTTGGAAGACTACAAAGTATTTTTAGGCAATAATATTATAATACTGCTTAAAAACTGACCAATGTAGGCCTAAATCATCATTTTTGCAACAATTTAAGATGAAAGCGTGGATCAGCATCAAAGATTAAATCCATTATGTGTAGATTTCTCAGTAGATTTGTAGATGTGTAGATTTCTCTGCCAAGATTTTATTCAGCTGATTTATTTTACAGAATGTTGAGCTATGTATCCTAATGTATCATACCTGAATTTGGTAGCCTTCCCCAATACCTTCCAGCTTCTTCTTACACTCATGTATAGCTGATTTAATATCATGCATCTCTGAGCATAATGCAATAGCATTGTCTACCTAAAGGGAAGAAAGATAGTTATTATAAAAGGGATCAATAAATGGTAACTTCGCACCTTATGTTGTCCTCAGTAATATTTGAATCATCTTTAAAAAAAACAAACAGGCAAAAATGTTAGGGCTAAACACTGCATAAGTAAGGCTAGGTATACCTGGGCCGATAGGCGTAGCGAATTATAGCCCCCTGTATGTCTAGCTTAAGAAATCTATTGTCAACCTAATGAATAAATTAGCAGGACTTTAACTCCTTCAAGGAATTCTATATGCTGTTTGGAAATATTTTTGTGCAACAATTTATTGATTTGGCGTTAAAGTCAATGCAATGTAAACGGAGTGGTACCACTGTGCATGCTGTGCTCTGATATGATATTGGAATGCACAGCTTTTTGTATGTATTGAATGCATTCCAATAACACAGATATGTATTGGAGCACAGAGAACATAGCAAATAATGCACGGCAGTACACTGCAAATATCCTGCATGCTGTGGGAACTAATCCTTAAATACAGGGGGGAACTTACATAAAAATGCTTAATGCTTTACAAGTTGTTTATTTTGTGAAAACTGAAATCCCTCCCACTTCTTTTGTATGAACCCTATATATATATTTACCTCATTAACTATTGCTTCTCCATTTGGTACCATGTTAATGAAATTCTGGATGGCCTGAAACTGCAGCTTTGGTGAAACATTTGCATCTTGGGGAGTGCTGTGAAAACCATGCACAATAACAAAATATTAAACAGGGTCATAATAAAAAATGCAATACTGCAATATTTTGCTTTAAATCCTAGGACCCAATGCATTATATAATTATACACTGACAAAGTCTTACTTAAAGGGCATGTCCACCCCCAAAACTAAAATTGAACCTACTACTGGCCCCACTGTGAAGTTTAAAAAAATCCTTTCAGTGGCGAAACTATTGCCCCCGCCACCCCCACAATTGCAAGGGGGCCCGGACAGAAGCCCATTATCTGTTTAAAAACAGCTGATCTGAAGCAAACCGGAAGTTCAGGTCCAGTCTTTTAAACAGCTGATAGCGTGTATGTTTCATTTATACGTGCGATTAGCTGTTTAAAAACAGCTGATCGTGGAGGGGGGCGGTGGGTCAGGGTCCCGGGCCTCCAATCTCATGGGGGGGGGGGGGGCTCAGGCCCCCTTAAGGTTCTTCTGTAGTGTCTGTCCAAAGTTCCAAAAAGTGAAGAGGAGGGTGGTAAGAAGTGTCTGTGAGTCATCCGGGCCAGCTACTTCCTTAACCCTTCCACCGCTCCCTCCAACTATCCGGATCCATCCATGCTTGTCCTTTTACCTAGTATTAAATCCTTTTAACATATGGTAGATACCCCCCTGCCCACCCCTAACCGCCGAGTTAATACTTAAAAAAAAAATCAGAACTGTACTTAAAGCCCTTTGTTCCCGCTGCGCTCTCCATTGAAGGCAGTCAGGTCTTTAATTGGCTGCGTTCAGGCAAGCAGGGACCACTGTGCCGCGGGAGTGAAGGGCTATAAGTACAGTTCTAATTATTTTTTTTAAAGAAATAACATGGCGGTTGGAGGTAGGCAGGGGTATCTAACCATATATTAAAAAATGTTTTTTAGGGTGGACATGCCCTTTAAATCACTTATGCTGGCCATAGACTGATTGCCCATCCATATCTAAAGACAGTCTTTACAGGCCAGCAGTTTTACCTTGCGACATTCCCACAATTCCAACTTTTCATCCTAGCAAACTAAAACTTTCTGGGAGGAAGGAGTCAGAACATCCAATATTGTAGTTCTATGAAGGTTGTCTACTCAGTCTAATTAGGCTACAAATTGCTACAGAGGAAAAGCTGCACATTTCAGTGGATTACAAATTAGTTGATGTTTCTATGACTATAATTTTTTCATTTTTTACAACATGCCTGAATATAAAGCAGAGAGTGCATTTTAAATCATTTTATCCAATAAAAAGCATCATTTTAATACCAAGACATCTTTGCTTTGGACTCACAGGAAGGCAAATTAGAGAACACTAAGCATTAATTAGTAGCACATCAAGTGCCTTTGTCTGCCAATTTCTTCTAGTGACCAACATTCTAGAGCCATTAGCTGATGAATGCATCTGAACATTTAAACTTTAAAAACTGTAAATAAATCTGATTTACATTTTCTTCAATTAGCTGAACAGACCTCCTATATGTGAAGTGTACAATATGGTTTGACTTAGTAAAGACACTAAATATTTTTTACTGAAAGCAATTATAGCCACAAAAATGTTTGTGTGTATCTACAATACAGTTCATTACCACTGTTGGTGCTGTGCTGCAAACACTCACTATATACATTAGGGCATGGAATGTACAAATCATGAATAGAGATGGCCAACTTCATAAAGTTCTGCCCGTTTTCCAACTTTCGAACTTCAGTAAAAGTTCGAATTCGGACCCATTAAAGTCAATGGGAGAGTGATAGTTTGAAAAGTACAGATGATTTACAGCTAAACTAACAATGGTAACTTACTGTAAATGGGTGTGGCACCTCAGAAATGGTCTGGGGAACATGTCACTATCACCAAAACTTTTTTAAACACTTCTTAAACACGAGCGGGCAATTGTCGGGTTTTGCGCAAGCTAAATTCGAGGGTTATGGCCAATTCAAGGGTTACTGAAAGATACTTTCGAGGCTTACCGAAACTCAAAGGCTACATTCTAGGGTTAGCAAAAATGATCTGTACATTCGAGGGTTACCAAAAACGAACAATACATTCGAAGGGTTAGTAAACGATACATTCTAGGGTTAGCAAACGGCCCATAAATTCGATAATTATCTTTTTTTTTCTCGAAAATACAGATGCGAGTCCAGTCCAGAAAGTCAGAGAAATCCGGGTCAGAGAAATCTGAGTCCATTCGGACTTGTTAAGTTCGACTCAAAATTGGGTTTCGAGTTCTAGTCCAACTCTAATCATGAACAATGAGGGGAAGTTAAAAGTGGTTGAAATTAATATAAAATGGCAAAAGTTTCAAATGTTTTATTAGTTTGTATAAAGTTTCCTTTTTCAACTGTTACCAGCCAATAGCATTCACCCAGTGATTTTGTGTTATAGTGAAAGTGAAAGTAAAACTGCTTTGCATTAGAAAGGTAAGCAGCACTGGGAGCTGTAATCACTGCATTAAATCAAGTAAGATTTTCTTTAAGCTGTAGGAGTTTGAAGGTGTGTGTGGGGGGGCGACTTTGTAATTGATTTCTTTAGGTACAGTGCTACATTGGGACTTAAAGGGCATGCCAATGCCCAAAACTCAAATTTTATATGTTATTGGCCACGATTCTATCTTTAAAACAAGCCATCCCCCATCAAAATCTGTTCAGCCAATTTGAATATATATATATAAGTTTTTCCAACATGCCTTTTGCAGAAAAGGAGCAGCTCACTGTAATCCAATCTGTGCCTTCAGCCTCCCTTGGCGCTTTCTCGTGACATCAGCCGCATCTGTGCCAATCACAGATGCGGCTGAAGTCACGAAAAAGCGTTGCGGGAACAAAGGGCTGTAAGTAAGGATACAAACATTTTTTAAAAAATAATCGGGCATTTGGGTCTGGGCAGGGGTCCTCTATCACACTCTAAAAGGATTTCACGCTAGGATGCAGGGGGACCGAGGATGGATGTGGGGGGTGGGGTTTGGGATAAACCCAACCCTGCAGTTGGGTTTATCCCAAACCCCACCCCCCACCATCACCCAGAAAGAGTGCAGCTAATAGTACTGAGGAGAACAGTTCTAACGTGCCAGGTAAAAGCTGCTGCAGACTTTATAACAGTGGCCCCTGTGACTAGCAGCCATGAGATCCCTATCCCTGACTCTTTCTTCCTTCCACCCAAGGACCTAACAAAAGGATGTTTCCTGTGAGTGAAACGAACTAGAGTAGAACGTGTCCCCTGCTCTTAAGGACCTTGATCTCAAGGACATAGAAAAAGAGGGACATTGAAACAAGAAGGGCAATTAAACAAGGTGTGTGTGTCACTGTACTGGTGTTGTGTATTGAAGGGACAGTTTTGTCGGTAACATGCAATGTGCATCCTGCCACATGTATAGGAACCTGGAGCAGACGTTCCAGGGAACCTATGTCTGTGTCAGGTGTGAGTGGGTTGCCCGTTTGGAAGCTGAAGTGGAGAGTCTAAGTGGGGAGCTTGCAGCATTGCAGGGATTGGCAAATCTGGGGGGTCAGCAGGCACTGGCTGGGGCCAGTATAGAGGTGGGTGGAAGTGGGACAGGGAAAGTTGAGGGGGAAGGTAGTTTTGTTATGGTTACTAGGGGAAGTGGGGGACGGAAGGGTAGGGTGGCTTCTTCCCAGATTGCCCATCCCAACAGATTTGCCGTCTTAGGTAATGAAGTGGAGGAGGACACCTCGGAATTAGCATGTATGGAGGGGGCTAGTCCCTTGAGCACCCAGGGGACTGCCATCTCTGATACGAGGGAGGAGGAACTAAGGATCAGGAATGCTAGGCAGGTGGTAGTGGTAGGGGACTCCATTATAAGGAAGGTAGATAGAGTAATCTGCCGCCAAGACCCTACATTCCGAACTGTGTGTTGCCTGCCTGGTGCTAGGGTTCGGCATGTGGTAGATCGTGTAGACAGATTATTGGGTGGGGCCGGGTGTGACCCTGCGGTCTTTGGTTCACATTGGTGCCAATGACAAAGTTAGAAGAGGAGGTGAGGTCCTTAAACATGATTTCCTAGAGCTAGGGGCCAAGTTAAAAGCAAGGACCTCCAGGGTAGTTTTCAGAAATACTACCGCAGCCGCGTGCTAAGCCAGGGAGACAGCGGGAGTTTATGAGCATTAATGTGTGGCTAAGAGGGTGGTGTAAGAAGAAGGGTTTGGGTTTATTGAGAACTGGGCACACTTTGCTGTCGACTACAAGCTCTTTAGTAGGGATGGGTTGCACCTCACTGATGGCGGTGCAGCTGTTTTAGGGGAGAAGATGGCTAGAGGGTTGGAGGAGATTTTAAACTAGGTTGGGGGGGGGTATTAGCAGTCTCACTGGGATAGATAGCCCAGGAGGAAAGCAGGGTGTAGATAGGCCAGTGGCGGGCAGAAAGGGGGTGGGGCTAGCATAGGGGATAGGGTGGCATGTGTATTAAAGTGTACAAATAAATTAAAGGATCATAATCAAAAATGTATGTCTGCAAATGCGAGAAGCCTGGCAGACAAAATGTGTGAATTGGAAATTATGGCATTGAAAAGTATGATATAATAGGTATAGCAGAAACGTGGTTGAACAGTTCTCACAACTGGGCTGTAAATTTAGAAGGATATGCCTTGTGCAGGCAGAACAGAGAAAAAAGGAAAGGGGGAGGAGTATGTGTTTATGTTAAAAAAGAATTGAAGCCAAATTTAAAAGAAGAGATAACTGACAATATGGATGTCAGTGGAGGCAATATGGGTGGAATTAGGCAACAGGAAAGGGGGTCGTGTCATTGTTGGTGAGCCAACTTCATATGCAGTTGGCAAGGGCTGCAAGTTTGGGGAGTGTGCTCATTATGGGGGACTTTAATTACCCTGATTATTGGTTTAGTGGTTTAGTGGAACTGCCATCACAGAAAAAGGCGATGAGTTCATGAATTTGCTGCAGGATAATTATCTCTCACAGGTGGTTGAGGTTCCTACTAGAAAAGAAGCTCTGTTGGATCTGGTAATATCTAACATCGTGGAGCGCATTATAGATATAAAGGTATACCTCCAGGTATAAACTGGAGGCTTAGGGAATAGTGACCATGAAATAGTCGCATTTGGACTTTGTTATCAAAAGGAAAAGTGCGCTGGGCTAACAAAGACTTTTAATTTCGGGAAGGCAAATTTTCCCAGGTTAAAAGCTGCTCTTCAGGATGTCAACTGGGATAATGTATCATCATGTAAAGGTACTGAGCAGAAGTGGACTGTGTTCAAGGGGATTTTAAGCAAGTTCACATCTAAATTTATACCCTTGGGAAATAAATGTAAAAAAAATAAATCTGCACCCATGTGGCTGAATTCTGATGTAAAGAGGCAAATGGAAAGGAAGAAAAAGGCATTTAAAACATTTAAGGCAGAGGGAACGGAAAGGGGCTTTAGGGATTATAAAAACTGTTACAAGGAGTGTAAGAAAGCCATCAAACTAGCTAAAATTAATAATGAAGTTAGGATAGCTTAAAAAAGCATCACTAAGCCTACTACTACTACTAAAAACTCTTTAATTAGAACTTAGAGTGGGTGAGGAGTGAGCAATTCAATGGAAAAGACATTGGAAGCAGGTGCATACTATATATCATGTCAATGCTGGCCCTGAAATGGTTAAAGGTAATACTTTAGTAAAGGGTAAATGTAAGGGTTTAAAGGCAATACTCTGGGTCAGTGCTGGCACTGAAATTACTAGTAGGAAAGTGTGCTGGCACTGAAGGGTTAATAGAAATACTCTAGGGAAGTGCTGGCACTAAAAATGTTAATGCCAATGGCTAGAAATGGCCCTGCTTTTATAGAATGGATAGTTTCTACATGTAGTGTGCCAGGGGGAGGGGCTGGGTGATTGACAGTTCTTAACTGACCAGCTGTGCCCCGCCCTTTTTAAAAAGTAAAACTCCCAGAACTAAAAAAAAAGAGATAGGAAGGTCAGAGAGAAAAATTAAAAGCAGATTTTTGATTGGTGGTAATTAATCCTAATTACTGTGTAATAAGTTAAAAAAATGATTTGCCCCAATTTACATGTTCTGTAAGCACCACAAACCAATGTGTTCTCTTTTCAGGGAGGTGGTAGCTATGCATGAGAGTTTTAAACTACTGCAAATTACAGTAAATGTTAAACAAATAATGTGATATTATGTCCACAAGGTACATTTATTATTAGACGACAAACTATAATAATTCATATTTTCTGCATACTTGGGTAAACTATCTTTATTTTAGCAACATAAATAGAGAACCCTTTTTAACCCTAATCTTTACTCATTAAGCAGAAAGTTAATTATACAGAATAATGGACTCACATTTGCTTGTCAGTGGCTCCTTTGCGGTGGTAAAGAACCAATGTTCCCAGAATCATGGCTAAATTAGTCCTGCCCACTCCAGTCTGGCAGCTGAACAGTAGAGCCGGGGGTGGGTCGCTGGCATTACAAAGTGGCAAAAGATGTGGATTTTCCTATGGGAAATACAGAAAATGTATCCATTTATATAATTATTCACTTGATTTGAGGATAATGGGAAGTTCTGTCAGATGGTAATGTACCTAGATTATTTGTGTAGTGCAGTTTAAAAGGAAGTACTGAATTTACATTATTAGTTTCAGTAAATTACTGAAATCAAAGTCTAGAGAAAAAACAAAATACAGTGTACCTGGCAATTAAAATACAGGATAATATTCACTGCAAAGAATGCTCCATGATTCCTCTTTACCCAGATCTTTGTTAAAAGAAGAACTTGTCTCTGGGTAATATTGTTCCAATAGACAGAGCACATTCACAAACACACAAGCTGTTTCTCATCCCTTCTTTTTGCTGTGGATGCTGGGTGATTTATGATCACCTTAGTGGGTAAAACCAGCTAAGCGTTTGCAGTGCAATTTACATGCTCTCTTTTGCTCAACAGATCAAAACAAGGAAGTTGTAGCCTTATGCTGCCTCTACACATGCAGACTTTCTTCTGATTGGATTTACAAACGAGGGCTGCAATCATAAATCCGATTGGAAGAACAGCTCGACAGCTACCTCGAGCCCTAGATCTTTCTGCAGATTTCAGTTTGAAAAGTCTGAGCAATTGAACCTGTGACATTGTGTGCTTTAACAAGTGAGCCACCACAGCAAATGCCAGGCAAACAGGTACATTTAGAAGCTTTATCTTTTATCTAGGAACAGAATAATTTTGTTTTAACAAAATATTAGTAAAATCAGCTATTTTGTATTGCCCCAAAAAGGTTGTTAACCTTTTAAGCTGGCTGGTAAGTAAATTGCAGGATAAAAAGCAGCTTTCAAAGTATTATCAGGGACTTCCATATTGGTGTGGAGACATCTGTATAGAAAACACAGAAGTATGGTGAAAACTGGGGTCAGGAGGAATGGTTCTATGAAGACTACATAGGCTGCGAGTTATACTTGCAACACCATAGTAGACTTCTAAGTTACAGAAAGTATTACTTACATGTACTAAATGCAACTTACTAGAGAAGAATGTATCTATGTTCTAGGGGGGGGGTGCTTTCATATTAGGATTTAAAAAAAACAAGTTACGTTCTCCTTTAAATTATTAATACAATCTGGGTAATTGCTTGAATTTACTTAATTCTTTTTAATTCAGTTCTTCATACAGCTACAGTTACTATGGAAATGCTTTTATGATTTTGCTTGCTATTGCAGCTCACTTCTTATTAAAAAAAGTTGGATCCAAAAACATTCTAGTTAATTTTCTGTTTACATTTGTCTGGGGCACCTGTTTCTATACATTCAAATGACATCACATATTTAAAAAAGTCACAATGGCATGGGCTGCATCATTAAAGAAAAATAATACTCATGCAGTAACTGATTGCATTTTTTTACTCTTTTCTTTCTTTTACTCCTTCATTAACATATGTTATTCAGTGTTAGAGATGGGAGAATCGTCATGACTGGGAGAAGCCACAAAGTCAGTTACTGCATGGGTATAATTTTCATTTAAATTATTTTTAGAAAACTGTCTTTCTAAATATAATTTACACCTATTATTTTTTAAATTTGCTTTGGTAAATGGGTGAGCTATGAAAGCATTTACTAACTGCAGATAGAATCAGGTGGGACTTAGGACTTTTGGACTTAGGTCTACAGGGCACATTAACACACAGCGTTTAGACTAATTAGACTTAGCTAGATTTGGCAAGGTGCTAGTGACACATGGCTAAAGCCACCAGGATGGTCAGCTAGGAAGCCAGACTTTTGTACATCATTAGCTTATTTTTGTCTACACATATGCAGAGTAAAGTACAGTTGTTTTTGAAAAAAAAATGATCACACTGGCCTTTGAATGTGAGAATATTAAAATTGATCCAGCACTAATGAACAGAGCCTAACGATGGCCATACACTGTACTCATGGTCTGCTAACCATATAACAATCTTGTGGGACAGTCATTTTGAGAACAATATCATTCTTTAAAATGATATTGGTAGCAAATGAGCGGTCAAGGCTTGATATATTGTTAAGTAAAAAGTCAATTAGATTACATTTTGGTCCTGTTTTGCCTGCATCGCCCCCTAATAATATTTTAATGATTAATCTAATTTATAAAATGGAGCACTACTGTATCTGCATTCTGGACACATCAAACCATTAACTCATCAAAGAACATCCTTTATCCTTGTCTAGCAATGTTTTCTACATATAAAATTCTAAGGCTCATAAGAGCTTTTCCATTCTGTTGGTACAATGCTTTTTGTGTTGAATAAATCCTTCAAACAGTGAATATGTTTAAATCCTATGACATCAATGTGAAGTGTTTTAGCTTTAATAACTGGCAACTTTAATAACTTTAATTTACCAAAATGAATGGCTAAAAATCCTGTTATTGTGCTACTTACCCTGAGAAAATTTATAAAGGCATCAAACTGGCTTTCCAAGGGTGCACCATCCATAGGAAGAGGCAAACGATGGTACCTAGAGTAGCAAACAGATTAGCTGTTTAATGATTTTGTCAATTTTAAAGGGGAAGTCAAGTTACCAGACAACATTGTCCCAATAGACATTTCACATTCACAAAGATACAGCAGTGCTTTGTCTCACATCTCTTCATTTACTGTGGTTGTAGGTTGATTTATGATATAAACCTGCAGGTACTAGGGATCAGCTCCCATAATTAATTTTTCTGGGTTTGCACTTCACATCTACACAACAGATCAAAACAGTTGCAGTCTGCCTTGCCCCAAGAATCTGACACCCAATCATGTTACTGTTGTGAAATAGTACTGGTATATATATATTGACCCTTAAGTAGGGGAGGTACAAGTATAGGCTAATCAAATTAATCAAGATACAAGAATTGCCAGATAAAACATGGCAGTCAAGTAGGACACATTTACCTACACCTACATATCGGGAGCTTTCTCAACAACTTTATCTGCCTACCACCTAACCCGAATTACCTAGCTGTGCTGTACATGCACTTTTACATGCACCTTTGTGATTAAGAGCTACTGTTACTGACTATCCCAGATACGGTATAGGTATACCCTTTTATGACAAACTAACTGTTATTTATTATACATTTTGACTGCATTCTGTGTATAGGGTTAAGATTTAAAACGTTTTTAATATATCCCAGTGTTCTAATAAAGGACTTTTTCAATTGATATCAGTGTTGCAGTTTGACAATTTTTGTATCTTTTAACCAATAATATTTCAGAACAGAGACCAACCTCTTCATGTGACCTCTGTCTAGCAGCAGCAGAAGATAGTCGAGGTAACGAGGGCTGGTAAGTATACTTACAAGCCTTGCACATACATTTAAATCTTGCAAGGTCAAGTTTGGGGAGGGGGGTAATTATCTTAAATACAAATTTTAGTTTGGGGGGTAGTCATGCCCTTTAAGACTTAATGCTGGTAAAGACAGAAAGCACCTGCACAGATATTTAAAAATAATTGATCGAAGGGAAGCCTATTAATGCAGGCAGAGGTCACTTGACTAAAAGCTGGCCACATAGTTGAAAACAGAAATTGTTCAAGCAGGGAGGAATATTGCTAAACCTTTCCAGGAATAACATCTTACAATTTTTACCTAGAGATATGATTTAGGGTTCATTTTGAAGGTACAATGGAGGAATTTTTATAACCCTAATTTGGAAAAATTGGAGAACAGAGTTACCACTTAAGACTATGCTTGTGAAGGTTCTCATTCATCCAGGTCATGGTATATCTGTTGTATTCAATTAGATCAACTGGACTTGAAATGTAGTTCTTGAAGACGTTTCGCTAGTCATCCGACTGGCTTTCTCAATTCAGAATGACTTGTACAAGAATCTGTGGCAATTATGTACCCTGGAAAATCCCAATTAGCATATCACAGCCAGGTGTTAAGGGTGTGATTAGATAGTGGCTAAGAGGTGTTATAGGAACGCCCAGAGTAAGGTGTTAAAACAGCATTGTACATGGCAGACAGTTGGTGTCGAACCCCCCCACCTCTATTTAGGCTTGGTTTCTTTATTTTCACATAAATGGCCTCCATAACACCTCTCTTGAACCAGTCACGTTCCTTCGCCAGTATGTTAACATTACAATCTTCAAAGGTATGTCCTTTATCCTTAAGATGCAGATACACGGCTGAGTCCTGACCCGAGGAATTGGCTCTTCTGTGCTGGGCCATACGTTGATGCAGTTGCTGTTTGGTCTCCCCCACATACAAATCAGAGCATTCTTCACTGCACTGCACTGCATATATGATGTCGCTTTTCTTGTGTTTTGGTATTGGGTCTTTCGGATGTACCAATTGCTGCCTCAGTGTGTTGTTCGGTTTAAAGCAGACAGGGATACGATGTTTTTTGAAAATTCTTCTTAATTTCTCGGAGACCCCTGCTACATATGGGATGACCATGTTCTTCCTCCTGTCTTGCTTTTCCCCTTCACTGTTGGTATTCGTGTTCTTTTCTTTCCTTCTACTTCTTTTGACAAAGGCCCAGTCTGGATATCCACAAGTTTTAAGGGCTCCTCTGAGATGTTTCATTTCTTTAGCCTTCGCCTCTGTGCTAGTGGGGATGTTCTCAGCTCTGTGTTGCAGGGTTCTGATGACACCCAGCTTGTGATCTAAAGGGATAAGAACTTTTATTGAATCTCCCACATGAAAGCCAGAAACAACAATATTTCAGGCACTTTTTTCATTGGAAAAAATGATTTTCCTTTTGTCATGTCTACAATTAAGAGAGGAACTTTTCTTACCTGTATGCTGGCAGTAGAAAAACAGGCCTGTTGTACACTTCCTCTGTGACATGTATATCCTCCTCACATTGGATTTTAATGGAGCGCGGTTCATCTTTGAAATGTTCAATGTCATTATATACATAGTAGCTGTTTCCACTAAGCTGGGCAAAGTCATGTAGCTTAACAAAAAAATAAAACACACGTTTTATAGCAAAGTTTATTTCACAAGCAGTTTCCCTTTATACAAAAAGGACTAAACATCTAAACCGATTTTCATTGTTTCATATAAATTCTTTATGCCTTAATACTCTTTTATTTTATTATATTTCATATTAACATAATTAACTCTATTGCCAAGAGGCTGCATTCTTTGTTTTCCTGCAGATCTAACGATAGGAGCTGTTATTACATGCCTAAAATGTATCTGAAGAAAGTATTAACTACTTGAAACAGCTATGAATCAGCTCACCCCAGGCTGGGCCTGTAACCCACAAAGTTCATTACTGCAATAGTGTCCCATTAATACATGTGATCTACAAAAGTTAGATGTAGTTAAATCAGTATATCACTCTTGTATATAAATTCTATGCAATGAAATGTAGTGTTTTTTTAACTTTTCAAATAGGTGCTCTAGGACAACGGTGCCAAACCTCACTATACACTGCATGCAAGAGAGTCCATTATAGGTCTGTTTTACAAAACCTCCAGTACAAAGACAGCGAGAAGGAGTATTTTTATTGGACAGTATAGAAGCTTACCTTTCATAGTGATTCCTTTAAATCTATATAGATCAGCAGTGTAGCTCAATTGCTATTTACCTTTTCATAAAGCAAAGTTGATTTTTGTTTATTATGGCAATTAGTAAAAGCAATAGTTGAGGTTTGTACCGTGTTAGCCATAAGTAAGAGAAGAGAAGTAGAGCTTTGATACCTTTTATTGGCTAACTAAATAAAACAATTTAGCAAGCTTTCGGGGGTCCTGATGAAGAGGGCTTAGGATTCCCGAAAGCTTGCATAATTTTTTTATTTAGTTAGCCAATAAAAGGTATCATGGCAATTAGTAATTATCCTTCAGAAAACCAATTTGAAGATTATTTCAGCATTTTACAAATATTTACTGTAATGATGACAGTCACAGGACCCAGTGAATTGGTTATTTGGATTTCTGTTGGGCTGGTACACAAAATATTTTGTCACGACTTTAGCAGAAAATTTGGTCAACCAGGCCCAAATATCGGCTACAATTTGTGAGTGACAGCTCCCAGCAAATCCTCTTTTTATCATACTTAGCACTAACAAATTCTCTCATACTACGCCCCCTTAACCCATCATAAACCCACACTTATACCAGTATTATCATGTTGTAATGGTATTCTAGCAACACATACCACTGGAATTTCCATCTATATATTTAGCATAGTGTTAGATTATACTAACCAGATATTTCATTATAAGTATTACCTCATTCTGGCAGAGGAAGCCAGCTCCTTAGCCTCTCCTGACTATTAACATCACAGCCAATGACAGCTCTTTCCCCTTGGCTTCCTCTGCACATGTTCCTAACAGCTCAAAATCACTATTTAGGGGTGGCAAGTAAGGGAACTTATTGAACATATGAAGTTAATCAAAAGTCAATCTAAAATGTGTTTCTTTTGATAGTTACGGATTAAGACATTTGCAGCAAATGCAGTCTGTTGCCTTTCTAGTTGACTAGGTAAAGACTACCAGCATTGTATTTTACCAAGTAAATTGTCTGAACATGATCTAAAATATTTCTTGCTTGGTGACAGATTTGTAACATCTATATAGACTAAATACCAGGTAATTCAGAAGCTGTAACAAGTAAATGCTGAAAGTAAAAATTATCTGTAATTTTGCTGCATTTACAAGCTGTGGTTTTTAAGTACGGAAAGCTTACTTGTAAAAGCCCTGCAAATTTAATATAATGTCTTTGATATTATAGTGGGAGAAATACATATTGCAACAGGGGATTAGTTCAGCATGTACAATATCTTAGTTATAATAATTAAAGGATTTTAAGGCAAAGCTACCATGGCAATAATTGAGGGAGAACACATGTTGCACGTTTGTGTGTCTTGCTTAAGAAATTTGCAAAAACGTGTTTATTCACAAGCCTTTAAAAATGTAAAGAAAATATCAAAACTAAAATCAGCAAAGATTTGATTAAAGGTGGGTGCAGTACCGGCAATAGTGATTAGACTATTATCGGCCATGTGGCAAGAAATCACTTGATCTTGGTACCTCCATTATTCTCCATCTGTTCTGACTGAAAATGAATGAAGGGAGCCAACAGTGAGCACTACGTCTGTAGGCACCTTTATGGTCAGTCCTAGACTCAGTATAGGGAGATCAATCCAGATTGTGTGTAGCCCCATCTTTGGCAAATTTCTTTTAAATTAAAGCAAAAAGAGAAACAGGAATACTTGTTCCTTCCATCCATAAAATTATAGACCCCGGGAAGCAAAAGTATTTTTTTCTAGACTTAGTGATCATTCAAGCATAAAGTATTTGTGCTCCTACGTTTACAGGGAGATTCAATAAAAGTTCTAGAAGAAGATTCAATATGGCCCAGATCAGTCTAAAACCTACGTTAATCCGATGAAATATCGGGTTAACTTGGGTTTTAGATGGATTTTAGAAAATGTTTTTGAAAATAGCACTGTGCTACCGATCCAAAACCCCTGCCGTTAAGTTTTGTGCTTCTTTGTAGCGCGAAACTTAATGGGACTTTGAATGGGGCTTTAAAGTCGCGGTACTTACTTCAGCCTGATCCCGCAATGCAATACCTGACGTAATCTCGTTTACATCAGGTATTGAATCGCGGGATCGGGCTAAGGTAAGTAACGCGTGTCTTCAATATTGAATCTCCCCTCTTATCGTTAAAAATTGTGCTAATTTTGCCCCAACCAAACAGATCTTATTTAACATTTGAAAGCTAACATCTGATTGGTTCGGGCAAAATTAGCACCATTTTTAACGAACTTTTATTGAAAAACCCTGTTAATATTTAACATTCACCTTTTAAGGTACTGTACTATATGTACTATGATTTGCTTCCATACATTGCCTATTTACCACTTCATAAGCCTTCCTATTGGCTTTCTTACTCTCTTATTATTTCTTTTATCACTGTTCCATGTTACCTCTTTCCGTATGGCAAGCTCAAGGTTCTCTGCTCGCAGGCCTTTTTCTAAATTATTCAGGTTTTCATGCAAGTTCTCTTTTCTTCTAGGAGTATAAGGGACAAAGTCATCTTCTAACCGCAAGAACAAGACCGGTTCCTCCCGCACACAGAAGAAAATGCATTCCTGTAAAACAACATAAAGAAAAGCTAACTGGACACTTTCAGGGAGATGTAATAAAAGTTAAAAATGGTGCTAATTTTGCTCCAAACAATCAGATGTTAGCTTTCATATGGTAAATAACATCTGATTGGTTGGGTCAAAATTAGCACCATTTTTAATGATAAATGGCTGCTTGGCAGACTTTACGCACACCTGTGGTATAAACTCTTATGGTGCTGTGTCCTCCAATCTATTAACCACAAAACAGGAATCTTCAGAGATTCAAATCACGTAGCGAAGATTGCACACACTTATAAATTCAAACTTTCAGCTTTATTGTGACATTGTATTACCACCATTTTTAAAGATAAACACCCTGTTTGGGTTTTACTCTAGGCAATCAAATCAATAAATTTAAGATAGAAATTGTGTTTTATTTGTATTTTAATTAAATAAAATTCAAGACATGCAAATGACAAAATGGAAATCGGATTGCAATACAAAATGCTAACTACATACTGCATCAATAAAGATGGTATGAATTGATTGTATTGTCTTGTATGGGTCTATTGTGATTTGAAGGATAATAATATGTTTTGAAAGGACTCATATATTTATTACTAGACATACAGTAAATGAGATAAAACAAACTCCAAGTGCATTGCTGCTAATGTCTTGAGTACATGGGGGTTAATACATGCAACCACATACATAGTGATCTTATAGTATGATCATTGGATTGTTAGTGACTAAGGACCAAATTGTCCTTAGTCACAGAATTTTTAGAGGGAACCCATAATACCAAACAAGTAAATCATTCTTAAAAAAGAAAAGTAAAATAAGGTTCAAAGGGCTGTTTCCAATCCCACATAAAGGGACAGATATTTATGTACAGAGAAGGCCTGAGAATAAGGAATTGGAGTTGACTTGTGTTTGTGGTCAACAAAGAAAATGATCATTTGTGATTTTACCGAAGCATTAATAAATGTGTCAGCAATACAAAGTATAGAGTGTGCATTGTTATACATGAAATGTGGCAGTGATATAAAGCTGGAAATGACTGCATTTTAGCCTTGCTTAAAAAAAATTATCAAGTTTCATATACTAACGTTCTAAAATATCAGCCTTAAACCCAGAGATTGGGACATAATGATGTTATGTACTGTAAGTGTGGTTAATGGCCAGTCCTAACATAACAGAGTGAGTGAGGTTAGTGTCTTGAAGAGTCAGGTGGGCTGCCTTTAAAGTAAAAGGTCCGCAACTCCCAGCAGATAAAAATACCACCCCTGAGTCCAAACCCAGCATCTTAGCTGACACTCACCCACAGGATTTCTCTCCTCTCAGGCTGTGTAAACAAAAGGGGACCATTTGTCTCAACTGAGCATTCGCTATGAGTGGGCGCTCGGCCGGGAAAAGTGTCAGTCGCGGTACCATAGGGAACCGCACGATCGGCTGTGATTACCGACACGTCGGATTCATCCAATATGGGCAACCATCATTGGTCACGGCAGCTGGCAAAGCGGCACAGATTTTTCGTCCCAATGGACCGATACACGGAAGTATCGGTCGATTGGGCTGAAAAATCTGCCTGTGTGTACCCAGCCTTACATTTAAAGCTTAATGATTTTCCTTGGGCCCCACACTATCTACACTAACAGGGAGATTCAATAAAAGTTCTTATCGTTAAAAATGGTGCTAATTTTGCCCCAACCAATCAGACCTTATTTAACATTTGAAAGCTAATATCTGATTGGTTGGGGCAAAATTAGCACCATATTTAACTATAAGAACTTTTATTAAATAACCCTGCAAATATTTATCTAACAGTCCATATCACACAGTGCTTTATCCATGTGTTTTCTTACCTTATGGCCATCACTCTGAAGTTTTTGCAGAACTTGTTTGAAACCATTGAGGCTGGGTTGGCCCATTCCATAGACTTCATAGCCTCCTTTGGCCTGACGGAAGTTTGGTGCTCCACAATTGGTTGTAGTGTTTAAAACATCCAACTTGCTGTATACATCACGTACCATAAAATATTTACCCTGAAAGAAACCAAGCATTGCACATTAAGGTCCTATTCCAAATTTCATACCAGTAGAAGTTTCCTTCTATACAATACATAAATTACATCATTACCACTTTTACATGAGTGGCATGTTGCTGTTCAGCCATCACTTTTTTTTTAAGTTATATATTTGCCCAACATTGATCCAGCATTTTTTCATAGTTTGAACTCCTCTATTTTATTATTCTAATCATCCAGAGACCAGAAAGACAATCTGTGTGTGTGTTGTACCTCCATCGGACTAATGACTAGTGTGAGGTGCATTTCTATAAAGAGCCCGTTTGGCATTTTATCATCGTCCAATGACTACATATTGCATTTTTGAAACACTAGAGAACCATCATTATGAAAAACGTCACTTGATTAGGTAAACATTGTCTCCAATGACTACAATAGATGGGCATTTAATTGACATGAAAAACGAGCAATAAGACGCTCATGTGAAAGTAGCCATAAGGTATTTTTATTGGTTTATATAACCCTTTCTCTGTTATATTTTTACTCTGAAGTGAACTGTAAGGTCTACTACACAGTTATCAAAATCTATTAATTTCATTCAATGAAAATTTAGTTTTCAGAAGTAAATCACTATGACCAGCAGTGATTCATCTATCATAATACCCCCCTTCCTACCAGCTGTTCCCATAGCATTTAATACTTTAGGTCATTTTTACATTAGTGCAACTAACAGGACTAGATTGTATTGGCAGCTCTGAAACATGATCTATAACAGTCGTCATGCTATGACAAAACCAATTCTACCCAAAGTTTACTGGATATGGGCAGCTGAAGTTGATTTTCAGCAGGAAGATCAAGAACCTTCTGGTACAATTCTTCACTGAAGTGCAGCTTTTTCCTCTTACTGAAGAATCTGCTTTGCTCAGCTAAAGAAGATGGAACATGAGCTGTGGGAAACCTTTATACCCTTTATATAGCTCAGTTACTTGCAACAAAAACTGTCTTTAAACATTCAGTATATTTAGTCCAGTGCAGCAGAAAAAATATTCTGTAACATGCTCACACCATAGTATGTAATAAAATAAGTTATTAATCTTGATATTATTACCTTTGTAGCATTTTTGTTATTGTAATTTTTCTCCGTGTTTACATTATCCTGTGTGTTTGCACAACCCCAATGTGTATTTGTTTGGTGAAAAAATAGTAAAATATGTGCATTACAATTAATGCAAAAAGCCCCACATTAGAATTATACACAGCAGGATGATGTATTACAGTTTTAAGGGCATGTATACTTATCAGTTATCTACCCCCAACCCCAACTGCTATTTTTCCCAGTTTATTCTATGCATTTGATAATCAGATATTTAATGATACGATCTGTTGCTTTCTGGCAAAAGTATCTGCTTCCTCTCTCTGCTCTAAAAGCTTTTAATATGCTTGAGCATGTGCAGAGGAGGCAGCAAGTTGAAACAGCAGTCAATCATTGGATGTAATGTCAGCCGTCACATCCTTGATTGACTGTATGAAGGGATGGTCCAGCTTACTTTTCCAGAATGGTGAAAATAACAATCTTTAAATATTTGGTTAGTAATGCAAGTGATAAAGTGCAAAATATATCAGTTGGGGACAGGTAACTGACAATTGACCATTTTTTTAAGGGTGGACATTTTCTTTAAATTCTGATGTGACCCAAACTGTATTTTGTAATAAAGTTTGCCTGACAATCCATACCTGGACTAGATAGTGTTCAGGCATTGTGTCAGAAATTCTTCCAACTGAGTAATTTGCTTTGAGCAGATCATCATGAATCTGAAACTCTTCTTTGCAATTATACCTGGCAATACAAGGGAAAATATAACATTAGTGTATAAAGGGTTAATGGGTTTCATTAAATCCAGATAAAAACATATTGGAATGATTTTAAACCGCACAAGAGAAATTAACAATAAATGTTAACAATAACAAGATGCGTATGTAAAGGGACCAATGGCAGGTCTCAAATGAAATTAATGAAGCTTACATTTTAGGACCCTTTATCTTCATGGGGCCCAAAATCAATAGTGTTTAAAGCACTTTGTAGCTGGTGTTGCCATATTCTTTATGACTGCAAGTGGCCCTATTACAGTGAAAGCTTCAGGGTCCAATGATACACTAAGGGGCTGATGCAATAAGAAGAGAAGGGAGGTATGATTGGTACTTTCTACCTCCTAATATCATTCCTATGAGGAGCGTCAGCACAAAGAAAACTGCTTCTGCCAGCCTTCCTGAATGCTTCAACTCCTTTTTTAATACAGGAATGCCCGTGGCTCTAACCTGGCAGATGAAAATTGTATGTGCTGTAGCTCCTCAACAAAACAATATTGGAAGGTAGTAATAATCGATCTTAAATTCCCGCCCCAAGTACTTTTACTTTTTAAATAGTTCATTTCTACAGTATACGAAGTGATGCTGAGTGACGTATAAAGCTAGGACGGGAGTTCCAGAGCAGAGGGGCAGCACGAGAAATGTAATAATGTGTAATTATTTACAGTCCATGCGATTGAGCCTCACTTCCAGACACGTGCAATACAACAGGATGAATGTGTTAAACAGTTCTCACAGACTGCAGATGATTTATTCTCTTTAGATTCTATTTGTGTGATTGCTACATACACATGCGTATATATACATTGTCTTGCACAATGCAGAATAAAGGGAATAAATATTTGGCTTCCACTGATCTAACATCCTAATTGTCAATGCTTCTTTCCTGCACTTTCAATAATAAGTGATAATCTGTACTGTGAGGCATTACAGTGGAGATTACTTGGAAGGTTAATTGTCTCAACTGAGCATTCCCAGTATTAATGTCTTTTACCGCAGCACTATGCGGGAAATTGAGAAATTATCCTTAAGTAATAAGGTAGGGTACAATCTTAACAAGCAAGAATGGCTAGCATTAAAGGATATCTCAGAATGGGATGATGTACACATAAAATCTTCAGATAAGGGGGGGAACATAGTGATCTGGCCGGACACCATGTATAGGGAGGAAGTTTTAAGACAACTAAAGAATACAACTAATTATAAACCTGTACCCTCTGACCCCACAGAAATTTTTCAAAAAAGACTCGTGTATATGATTGACAGAGCTTTTGAAGATATGGTGATTTCATCAAAGGAGGCAGCATTTCTTAGGACTGAACATCCTGTGGTCCCTACACTCTACCTCTTGCCGAAGGTACATAAGAATATGCTTAAGCCACCTGGTAGACCCATAGTGTCAGGGATTGGGAGTTTAAGTGAGAATCCATGTGTCCTCATTGATGGCCACCTCCAGCCCCATATGGTTGCCTTGGACTCTTATATAAGGGACACCACAGATTTGATTACCAAACTACATGGGATTGAAATCCCAGAAGACTCTTTTTTGGTCACTTGTGATGTGGAGTCCTTGTATACTAACATAGAGCACCGTATGGGGGTTGAGGCAGCCAAGTACTTTCTTGAAATGGAAAAGACTGAATTGTCAGGGAGACATCAGTTTGTTTTGAAACTTCTCCAGTTTGTGCTTACGCATAACTATTTCATATTTGATGGCAAGTACTATGTGCAGGAGAGGGGCACGGCGATGGGTGCCAGATGCGCTCCCTCCTACGCCAACCTATTTTTGGGTTGGTGGGAGAGGGAGCGCGTCTTCTCGGAGGAATTGTTATGCTTTACTACTTGTATTGACATCTGGTATAGATTCATCGATGACATTATATTTGTTTGGAGCGGGACTAAAAGCATGCTTGAGGAGTTTATTAACACTTACAACAATACACTCAACATCTTTCTCACTAAAACCATTTCAGCTAGTCAGGTAGAATTTCTGGATGTGGTCATCAAAATACAAGCTGGCAAATTGGTCACGGCACTGTTTAGGAAGCCAACGGCGACTAATTCCTTGTTACATTTTGAGAGTGCACACCCAATACCCCTTAAGAAGTCAATACCAAGGGGACAATACCTTAGGGTGAGGAGAAATTGCACCGATAATGCAGATTTTCATGAAGCCTCGAGGGAACTCACTGAGAGATTTGTCGCCAGGGGCTATCCTAGAGGCTTGCTCGAAAGGGAAAAGGCAGAAACAGCTAAACTCACACAAATCGATCTTTTACATAACAAAAAAAACCAAAGAGTAATGATGGCCTAGTGAGGTACATAACCACGTTTGGTCAAGAATGGCACTCATTGAGACAAATATTAAATAGTCATGGCACATATTGAAATGATGATAATGTTGGTCGTTTTGTTCTAGACACTCCCTCTTTGACAGCTCGACAGAGCAGGAACATATCTGATATGCTCACCAGGAGCCATTATAGACGACCCAAGGGAGTACATACCACAGGCCAGAAACTGAAAGGTACTTTTCCATGTGGAGATTGTGCTTTTTGCACATATATGTACAATAGGGTCACAGTAAATGACTCTGAGTGTAGGGATACATTTCCTATCACTCAATACTTTAATTGCAAGAGTGAATGCTTGGTATACGTGATACAATGTCCTTGCAATCTATTATACGTAGGCAAGACATCTCGCAAATTGAAGCAGAGACTATCTAAACATTTGTCGGATATAAGACTGGCAGGGAGACATAAGACAGAAGGTAAGACATTGACTACTATAGCAGAGCACTTCTTGGTACATCATGGGGGCAGCTATAAAGATCTAAAGATCAACGGCTTGCAAAAAGTAGCTGTCACCCTGAGAAGGGGTGACACTAATAATATGCTACTTCGATGTGAAAGCAGGTGGATCTACCAACTTAAGACTTTGTACCCTAGGGGTTTGAATGAGGCTCTTGACTTTTCTCCCTTTCTTTAATAACTTTGTACTTGCTTTTCCCATCTTTAAAAATAGACAACAACAGCCGGGGGAATAGCAGTTTTTGGAATTGTTGGAATTATCATCTAATTCACCATCATCTAATCAACGGTCTCGCATGATCCATATACCTGATGTAGTGCTGACATATGTCTGGATATAAACTAACCTTCAACCATCTCCATGATCTTCATCTACATATATCATTACGATCATCATCATTAACCATTCCATTATCATCCATTTCTTCAAATATCATTCATCAATTTTTTCATCTTCTCTGCATGATTTGGAGCCTTTTTTTGGGATTACTATACGGCATTTATTTATTTATTTCTTCAATACATTGTGATACACCATTGGGGATTTGAAGAAATCATGGTTCCCCACAACATTGTCTTTTCGAGAATTCTACTGGTTGGGGGCCCCCAACAACTCATGTGGACATAGTTACTTTATATTGTATGCTTGACCATGCATTATTTCATTTGTAAATTGTATATAATTGTTTAGTGGGTTTGGGCATATTTATTCATAGGTCTACTTGCCTTTTTGATATTTTAAAAATATTTTAATGATATTAGTATATGTATATGGAAGCTAATTGATACTAGCCAGGCATCTTCCAAGCAAAGATCTGTATAGATCTTTTCATCTATTTAAGCTACTTGGTAACCATAGAGCACTATGGGTACTGTAGTTCATTGCCTAGACGTGATCCAGGGCGGAGCAAACCATTTGTAGTGAGACGCTTGTAGCTCAGCCTTTATTATTACATTTTATTTTACCCTGGGTCGGATACACGTACTTTGACGCCATGAGGTCATCACGTTATCCCGTTCGTGCAGGTACCTTAGTTTGTGAGTTACGTACGCCTATCATGGGACGTAGATCTCAGTGATGTCATCACGTTATCCCGGTCTCGCGGGACTTCACTTCCTTATAGATGCCGGCAGATTTACAGACTACACGCTATTGAGAAAGCCTCGTGTAGAGGCGTAACGCGTATAGCGTTATCTTTTTGCTTTTTTCCCCCATTGTAGAACCTACTTACCTTACACTGGGCATGGATGAGTATCCCCATGATGTTACCTTAATTGCACCTGCGACTGGACAGATAAGTTTATGACTGTTCTTGGATTTGCAAAGGGACTTATAGATTGGTAAGGGTTGTACTTACAACTAATTTTACATATGGGGTTTTAGTAATTTTGTATATATGGTTTTAATGTTTTATATGCCATCACTGTCTATCCCCTGGGTTCTACCTTATTAAAGGGAGTGTATATACACTTTTGGTATATTCAATAGTGTGCTGTGTATCTTTGCTCTTTGTTGCTATTTTGATATTATGTTTACATACACATGCACCTTTGCCTATGGTGGCTAGTTTAATGCCCTGTAGCCTGTCTCCATTGTTTTTGAATGGAAGGTTAATTGGGTATCAAGAAGGTTTTAAATGTCAAGTATAGAGTATATCTCTTGTATTCAATTAGATCAACTGGACTTGAAGTTTAGTTCTTGAAGACGTTTTGCTAGTCATCCGACTGGCTTTCTCAATTAAGAAAGTACAAGAATCTGTGGCAATTATGTACCCTGGAAAATCCCAATTAGCATATCACAGCCAAGTGTTAAGGGCGTGATTGGATAGTGGCTAAGGCTAAGAGGTGTTATAGGAACGCCTAGGGTAAGGTGTCAAAACAGCATTGTACATGGTAGACAGTTGGTGTCGAACCCCCGCACCTCTATTTAGGCTTGGTTTCTTTATTTTCACATAAATGGCCTCCTTGACACCTCTCTTGAACCAGTAATGTTCCTTTGCCAATATGTTAACATTACAATCTTCAAAGGTATGTCCTTTATCCTTTATAAAAAGAATTTTCAAAAAACATCGTATTCCTGTCTGCTTTAAAGGGTATCTCCACTGAGGAAAAAGCATTTTTTTTTTTTGGTTTATTTTAAAGTACACCATCCCCCAACCCTCCCCCTACACCCAGAATTCCCTTTCATTTGATTGCAGCAGCATGGGAAAGTTGTGCAGGTTCCTGCTTGGCTGCAGTAAGAAATCCTTTCCTCCCTGACTCTCTAAGTTCATTTTTACAGCTGATCATGCAGAGAGAGACGGGAGAAAAAGTTAAAACCCTCTTCCCACACTACTGTAAGTAGGGGGAACTTTGTTGTTTTTAATAAAGATTTTTTTGTGTCTAACTCTGAGAGGGATGGTTGAAAAATTGATCAATGATTGATTTCATAGGGGATGTTGGGAATATGAGGCAATCTGGTATGGGAGGGAGTGGGAGAGAGAAAAAGATAGTACCTGATTACTCCATTAATTAGTGAAGTCAGCAAGCTGCTGTGATGGTCATGTGATTATTCCTCCATTAATCAGTGAACTCAGTAGCTTGAAGTGTGTGTGTGTGTGTGTGTGTGTGTGTGTTGGTTGTGTGTGTGTGTGTGTGTGTGTAATCGACCAACCAGTCAGATCACACAGACAGCAGTCCCGACGGATCCTCTCACGTTCTGCGCATACACTAAAGAAAAACGCACGTCGGACATTTCCCATGCAGGCAGTCACTGAAAGTGGGTTGACCTGCACCATCCACAGCGTTCTGGGGGAAACTCATTGGATTTCTTCTAAACTACTGCTGAAACACAGGATACTGCAGGTACATATCCACCTTACACATATCTATCCTTACAACCCAGGTGACTTTTATCAGTAGAGATACCCTTTAAACCGAACAAACACACTGAGGCAGCAATTGGTACATCCGAAAGACCCAATACCTAAACACAAGAAAAGCGACATCATATATGCAGTGCAGTGCAGTGAAGAATGCTCTGATTTGTATGTGGGGGAGACCAAACAGCTACTGCATCAACGATGGCCCAGCACAGAAAAGCCAATTCCTCGGTCAGGACTCACCGTGTACCTGCATCTTAAGGATAAAGGACATACCTTTGAAGATTGTAATGTTAACATATTGGCAAAGGAATGTGACTGGTTCAAGAGAGGTGTTAAGGAGGCCATTTATGTGAAAATAAAGAAACCAAGCCTAAATAGAGGTGAGGGGGTTCAACACCAACTGTCTGCCATGTACAATGCTGTTTTGACACCTTACCCTGGGCGTTCCAAAAACACCTCTTAGCCACTATGCAATTACACCCTTAACACCTGGCTGTGATATGCTAATTGGGATTTTCCAGGGTACATAATTGCCACAGATTCTTGTACAAGTCATTCTGAATTGAGAAAGCCAGTCGGATGACTAGCGAAACGTCTTCAAGTCCAGTTGATCTAATTGAATACAACAGATACACCATGACCTGGATGAATGAGAACCTTCACAAACATATGTCAAGTATAGAGCAACTCTATGCATAGTTTTAACTACTTCATAATAAATTTATTTCTATATCAACACACCCAGTCCTACACTTCTTAACATTCCCAACATGCTAATGACTGCTTAAAGATTTTTCCTGAAAAACTAAAATAAACTTTTTTAGGGGAACCATCCTGAATCTCTATTTTTGGCATAATAAGACCTAATAATACAGAAAATAATGTTTATACTTACGTGATTACTACAGGGGCCACCTTGTTGGTGATGATAGATTTTGCCTTGTTGTGGATGCTGACAGTCTGAAATGATTGTATGCTTACTGAATTGCGATCTTCTGCATTTGAGCTGCCACTGCCATTACCCTGGATACTCTCACTAGAGGGCACTGTTGAGGCTGCCTGCTGAGCTGCACTGGCAGTTGTACCCATACTCCACAAGCGCCTGTGTTAAAGAACAGCAAAAAGAGATATAGAATATATTAGAGACTAAAGGAACTGTAAGTGCAGTATGAAATAAAAACATTATGGGGACATATAACAAGGGGGCATTGATAAACTACCATTAAATTGTATTGACTTTCTCCCACCCAGCCCCCCTCCAATGAGAAGACATGCTTCCCCTAGGTGGTTCAGAGCTGGGATCCCTAACCCAAGCTTGAGGACCAATACTGAAGCAGCAATTAGTAATGATGTTTTCTCCCCATCTGCTTATCTCCCAAATGGTGACAATGGTATAGAGCATTTTAGGTCTTCGCCCTGGGTACAGCAGATGGGTTATCACTTTAGTTTGTCTTTACTTAAGTTGTGTGTTTATCAAACTCATCACTAGCATCATTCATAAAAACACATGTTGAAAATCTTACTGTGAGCTTGTCATTATTTATATTCCATTTTAGTTAATTATGTCAGCACAGTCACTATAGATTGTGCATAAAGGGAATTCATCATCTAATGTGTTGTCTTCTTTACTTTACTTGACCATCAAGCCAGTGTGTAAGACGGTACACACCGTCTTACACACATTATATTGGGTGTTCCTCACTGCACGTGTGATGGACAGAAGTCTCACATAATACCTGTTGCCTTCAGAGACTATTTTCTACTAAAAGCAGATGTTTTTCACTGAGCAGGAAAACCCCTTGTGCTTCAGATATGGCAAAATAACACAAGCCTGGTACACACGTGCAACGTGCACAGCCAACACATTTTCTGCTGTGTGTTACAAATTCAACTTCACTCTGCTGTGTGGATAGGTTCATTAGGAAATATGCACAATACAAATGGCAAAGAATAGGACGCTGCTTTTTCTATCCTGTTTCGCTAAACATTTATAATATGTGAGACAAACTACAAATTGACTGATATTCGCTAAGTGCCAGCAGATTCTACACAACTAAACATGGACTAGGCACACTAAAGAATACAACATACAATCCACAGACTATTATGAAAATGCTCCAACTAGTGGTGAAAAAGTGAAAGTTTGCTGTTTGGTAAGCTATATGTTTGAAAAAGTATACTTTTGAAATAATTATTATTACTGTGGATTTATATAGCGCCAACATCTTCGCTTTAACGCACTTTACAGTTGCGTTAATATACATAAGGAAAACATACATGTTACATACAAGGGTAGTGCAAGTAATACAAAGAGCAAATCATTCAAGTGCTGGTCCAGCAGCATTCAGTGTGGTAAGTTACAGCATTACTGTGGTACAATAGGATGGAGGGCCCTGCCCGAGAGCTTACAGTCTAGAGGGCTTACAGTCTAGAGGGTATGGAGTTACTTCTTGTTTTATACACCAAGGGGAAAAAATGGAGAAATTAATTTACAAACCAGAAAATGTTAGACAACAATCCAGCAACCTGGATCACTGTTCTGTACTCCAGTTAAGTTCAAGTTATAAGGAGATAATCCCCAGTCACCAGTTAACAGGAGGGAACTAGCAAACATGCAGCCAAGCTCCTTCTACTGCCAGCAGAAACCAGGGCCATCTCTAGACTTTTTGGCACCTGAAAAAAAATTTAAAATGCTGCCCCCCCTCGCCATGCAGCCAGAGGAGGTGTGAATTTATAATTGGGTAATACTTTGCCTGGAAGTGGGTGTGGCTTGTTCAGAAGTGGGAGGGGCTTTATACACATGACTGGTAAATTATACCCACAGTGACTGGTATTAGATGCCCACAGTTACTGGTAAATGATGCCCAGCATTGTTTTTTGATCTGCAGGGCTGGCAAATCATGGAAAAATCATGTGCCCCAGGCACATGATGCCTGGGGGGGGGGGGGGGGAAATCTGCCTTTAAAACTGCTGCCTCCCTACAGGGTGCTGCTCAGTAATGTGCTTCACCCTGCCTCATTAGAGAGGCGGCCCTGGTAGAAACCGAAAGTAGATACAGCACATCCCAGTGGGACATGTTATATCCCCAGCTCCATGGGAAACATTAGAGGTACAGTATATTACTTTAGAAAGCATTGGGCAGTGATCCAGGGTGCTGTAGTGCTGCCTTATTTTTTGAAAAGTTAAAACATGTTTAATTTACATTTTTCTTTAATTCTATATATTGTAGAATTATTATATATTTTTTTGTTTGGTATTCATTTAAAGGGAAGTTAATAGGAACTAAACTGCTAGGACCTTACACTGGGGTTTACCTTACTTTACCTTAGGCAGCCTGTGATGCTCACCTACATTTTCAGATTAGGTTCTCTAGGCTTACTAAAGTAAACCGGTAAAGGTAAAATCTGTACCAAGATTTACCATTGTGGTCACATTGTAGGAGGTTAATGTACAGACATGAATCTACCAGATGATTGTTATTTTGTTTTTTCTGCAGTCACTGTACTGGTTTGGTCCAACCACAACTGATTTCAATCAACAGCAAAGGTTACGGACAGGAACCATGTGAAAACCTAGATTACACGTTTTTCACCTATTTCCCACCAACTTCATTGAGAATGGGGTTTTAGTTACCTACCGCAGATTTATTTTTATTTTCTTATGAAGAGCAAAACTGAAATAATTTCCCCTTAAAGGGCATGTCTACCCAAAACCTACAAATCTACCAACAATATCACTATCTTCAGTAAACGCAGACTAAACCAAAATCACTTTGTTTAACCATAATCACAATGACAAGAATAGCTGTGTACTGCAAAATATTCCCACCCCAGCATATTGTTCTGTGCTCAAGCTCTATAGGCTGATTAGGCTGAGGCCAAACTATACCAGACAGCATCAGACAAAAAAGCGCGGATGCATGCACATGCATTTTCCCATGCAATGGCGTCTGTTTGCACCACAATGTTGCACAATCGGAGTGCATGGGAGTCGCAAAAAATGTTGAACACATGCACTCCGATAAGAAGTTTGCAACGCAACACAGCACAACACAGTGCACCTAGAAAGGCCGTACCGATTGGCCAAAACTAGCGTGCGCTTTTTGACACACGATCGGGCAGTGTGGCATAGCCCTTATAAACAATATCTAGAAAGCCATGTTTCACCTCTGTGATTGACAAGTAGATTGCTTTACAATTAGGGAGGTTTGATTATTTTCAACAGTCTGAAAGTGTAATTTCTACTTATAATCAATCAAATAATTATAATGGAAATTGTGGTCTTTAAACAAGTTGGTTTTAAATGAAAGGTCAGGTTACTACCTTAAAATGAACCACTATATTGTATATAGGAAGAGGACAACCAAGCATTTACGACTGCATATTTTTATTATTCTTGCGACATGTTTCGAACATCAAACTGTTCGTTTTCAAGCATCAAGAAGTTGTAACTGCTTGGTCGTCCTTTTCCTTGTGCAATATATTGATATGTACTGGTGGCTGATCCAGTGGGAGTGACCCGATAAACTGAAGGCCCATTCGTACAAGCTGTAGGCGAGCACAGCTGCATATAACAGTGTGCGGCACGGTGGCTCAGTGATTAGCTGAGGTCCTGAGTTTGATTCCACCCTTGGACACATCTGCAAGGAGTTTGTATATTCTCCCCGTGCTTGCGTGGGTGTTCGCCGGGCACTCCGGTTTCCCCCACAAATCATAAAGACATACTGATAGGTTGTATGTGTCAAATAAATGTGCTTAGATTGTAAGCTTTTCGGGGCAGGGCCTAATGTGAATGTATACGTGTAATTGTAAAGCGCTACGGAAGATGTTGGAGCTATATAAATCAATAATAATAAAAAGTGGGGGCAACAAAAAAGTCCCTCCCCCTTCCTTCTGTAGACTTATCAGTAGTGCTGATTCCTCATGTTCTTGATAGTGCAGATGTCTCCCCCCCCCTCCTTCCTGCTGTGTTTCTTTACTGAGGGATTCACTGTGAGTTAGGTAGTGTAATCCATCCCCTGAGGCCCCTCCCACTTGTGGGCCCATGTGACTCCTCCCCTACTTGCACCTCAGACCCATAACCCTCCCCCCTCCATTTCATGCAGAGCCAGAATCAGACAGAATGTATATGATTCTGACTCTGCCTGTAAAGGCTGTTTTCACATAGTTCTCTGAAGGGAGGGGAGGATATGGCTCTGAGGTATGAGTGGGGGAGGGGCCATGGCACCCGCAAGTAAGCGGGGCCAAGTGGGGTTGCAAATGAAAGGGCCAAGGGGGGCCATTACTGGGAAGGGACATGGAGCCCATGAGTGGAAGGGGCCTTGGGTGCTGCAAAGGAAGGGGCCAGGGGGGCTTGCAAGGGGAAGAGGAGACACAGGAAAGAGGGGTTGTCACATGGTTTTAGAGCAGTAAGTGCAGGGGTTCTAGTGATCCTGCTACCATATCATACATAAAAATGTAAATATTCTCAAAACTATGTAAAAAAATTATTATGAAAGTAAATTGCAAAAATACTCAGGAAAACAATTCCTGTCAATTTACCTAAAGTCATTTTAGGACCACAGTTCCCCTTTAAGGAATAATTAAAGCAAAATAAGTACATAAATAAGTAGGCCTGTTTAGAAATTATCTGTAATTCTGCCTTTAAAATAATACAACTAGCGTGTATTCCTTTGTCAGTGCTATGCTCTTTCATTAAGAGGAGTGTTAGCAAAGTAGATTTGAGAGGTTTAGCTTGGGAGGTCCAAAAATGGGTTTCTGTATAATGAATTAGTTTTTAAAGATAACAATCTGTCCTTTAATTATAGAAAGTTTTGACATGATAAACTGCAAGCTATTTCTAGTGCAACTTTGTTGGATATCTCCTGAGCAATAATGAAAGATGTATGATGAAACTGAGCCTATAAAATCCTCCATAAGCTTCTCAGTGGTAAAACCAGGATAATGGAATGCTGTAAAAAAAATACTTTGTCAATCCAGCTGGTATTAAATAGGTGGGGCTACATATATAATGGGTTGTTGAATCCTGAAATTGTAAAAAGAAGCTTCAGGATAAAATGTTTCTCTACAGTTTATGCATATACTACAAGCTATTATGATAAAATGCATTTAAACAATCTTTCTAAAATTAAACTAAATACCAAAAAAACATTGTATTGCACACACTTTAAGCATTCCAAATATTTTACTGTCGTTAGGATAATTAACATATTACTGTAGTTATAATACTAATCACATTTACTTTAGTTATGCTAATAATCTCATTACTGTAGGTCTGATAATTAATACATTACTGTAGTTCTGATAATAAACACATTACTGTAGTTCTGATGATAAACACATTACTGTAGTTATAATACTAATCACATTTACTTTAGTTATGCTAATAATCTCATTACTGTAGTTCTGATAATAAACACATTACTGTAGTTGCGATAATAAACTCATTACTGTAGTTTTGATAATAAACACTAGTTATGATGATAAACACATTACTATAGTTATGATAAACACATTACTGTAGTTATGATGATAAACACATTACTATAGTTATGATAAACACATTACTGTAGTTATGATAATAAACACATTACTGTAGTTATGGTAATAAACACATTATTGTATATATGATAATAAACATATTACTGTAGTTATGATAATAAACACATTACTGTAGTTATGGTAATTAACACATTAATGCTATTATGTTAATAAACACTTTACTGTAGTTTTTATATAGTTCTTACACCTCCTAAGCAAACATTTAACAAGGCCATTTAACAAGTAATTAAAAATAGTCAAAAACCACCTAGATACTTTTGTGAATTTAAATGAATACAATATTTGATATTTTTCAATATTGGTATAGAAGTTACATTATTTATTCCAATAAAAATATATATATATATTTCCAGGCCGCAAATTCCCCCAAAATGCAATTACTCCATCTCAGACTTTTTTTTTTACCTTTAAAATCATCCTGAAAGTCTCCCCTCTGTTTATACTCGGGTCTGTTCTGATCTGGATGCTGCTGGACAAAATCACATAGCCCTGGGAAAACAAAAGCTGTACCCTGTAACACAGAGAACCCTCTTGATTTCAGTGGGTTAGACAATTATTGTCCTGCTCACTCAGATCAGCCCAGACTGCAAGGCAAATGGAAAGAAAAGTGTTCAGGCTTCATAGAAAGGTATGCAGGGCACATCTGTGTATGGGGCTGTGTATAGGACTTTCTATGGGGCTGTGTATGGGACTTTCTATGGGGTTGTTTATGGGACTTTCTATAGGGCTGTGTATTGGACTTTCTATGGGGCTGTGTATGGGACTGGGAATTTCTATGGGGCTGTGTATGGGACTGGGACTTTCTATGGGACTGTATGTGGGACTTTCTAAGGGGCTGTGTATGGGACTTTCTATGGGGCTGTGTATGGGACTTTCTATGGGCTGTGTATTGGACTTTCTATAGGGCTGTTTATTGAACTTTCTATGGGACAGTCTGTGGAATTATCTATGGGGCTGTGTATGGGAGAAAGTTTAAACTCAAGTCAAGCCGTTTTCCTAGTTTATCAGTTAAAAGTAAGTACCTTATATTCGGATTGGTTTATACTTGGGTATATACTGTATTTAAAAAGCCACTGTATCAAAAAAATTATAAAGTAGCATCTAGTCAACCAATTTAGAAGTTTTAAATATGCTTATAAAGTATAGATTGTGTCTGTAATTCATGCCCATGTCTTAAAACACCAATGTCCACCCCCCCCCCCAAAAAAAATATTGCATTTCCACCAAATAATGCATGCCATCTGTTTCTTGTGAAGTATGGTATAGCATGAACGATGCTGTTTTATTATAGAGTAACAACATTATTGTAAAAATATAGTTACCATTGAAGAATTAGCATATATTGCTCTTTTGTGCATTATTGTTGCTCATTTGATGATGTAGTTAGAGTGGCATTTCCTATTGTTATATTATCGCTGTGTTACATACCAGCAAAGTGCTAAATGAGGAAGACGAATAGTGCTGGGCAGCAGGTCTGTTTATTCTCTAACAGAAGGAAGTGGCAATTCCATGTGCTTTTATTATCAGAGAAACTTCCTTTTTAAAGACAATGATAACCATTTACAGTTAAACACAAGCAAGCTGGTAGACCAAGGATCTTGGTCAGGATGTGACCTTCCTGTACTCAGGCTCGACATTATGACTGTTGCCAGGTGTTGGAAAATCTGGCTTTGGGTACTAAAGGGGAGATACGTGTATTAAAGATGATAGTTATGTTGACAACTCTACAGATATCTGATAATCTGATATAGCATGTGTAGTTTTTCTTCATGCTCTTTTTTATTATAACAGTGTTTTAGTAAGGGGTGTATTCATTACTGGTATAAATACATATACTGTAGATCTGGTTGATCCAGGGATAATTTCCGATTGCCGTTTGGAGTCAGGAAGAAATTTCTCCCCCCCCCCCCTTTTAGCTGGGTTTTTTTGCATTCCTCTGTTTCAATCGTTAGGTAGGGTTAAAAAAAAAAAAGGTTGGACTTGATGGACGTATGTCTTTATTCAACCTCAATTACTATGTTACTATGTAAAACCCCTGTACCATGTTAGCCATTCACAAACAAGACAAATAAAATAACTGTCAATAACTATTAATGGCCAAAGGAATATAAAGTGGGGGGGAAAGTATCAAACATGTCAACATTTTTCTAGGTAAATGTATTTTTGACAAGTACACACATAGAAATAAATAAAAAGAAATACATTTTGTGCAGTAATGTGGGATGACTCGGGGAATAAGTATTGAAAAATGTATTAAATAATTAGTACAAAACCCTCCTGTGTAGAGAAACTAGTCATATGCATTTTAGGTGTGATTTGGGCCCATTCTTCCACACAAAGAATGGACGGTTCCAGGGGCTTAAATTATATCTGATCTTCAATTCTTTCCATAAATTTTCAAGTTGGCTAATTGTCTTTGGCATTCTAGCAGCTTTATTTTCATTTGGGAAACCAACTGATAGTTTTTTTTCCTGTGTGTATGGGATCATTGTCTTGCTGAACTCATTCATTTCATTGTCAGCATCCTCATAGATAGCAGCAGATTCTTGTAAGTATCTTCAGGGACAGGGGGAGGTAAATAAAACAATAATGGTGTGTGTGTGCGTGGGGGGGTGCTGCACCTATAGATAACATTTCATTTTATTGCTGGACATGCCCTTTAAAGGTATTTGCATGAAAAAGGTGACTTTAATTCTGATTTTCAGAATAGGCAAGTGGGCTATGACTGTACTTGGGAGAATCTCAGCTTTTAGAAAACTCAGTATTTCAATTTAAAAATTCTACACACAAATAAAGCTAGAAAACCTGCTGGAACTGTAAGGGTTAAACACTATTAAAGAGAATGTTCACCCTTTAAGAAACAAAAGCTAAATTGTCAGTTACCTACTCCCAACACAACTGATATCATTTGCACTTAATTATCTGCATTACTAATAAGATATTTAAGTATAATTATTGGCCCCATTCTGTCAGAGTAAGCTGGACCCTACCTCCATGCAGCAAATCAAGGCTGGAACTGTTGTTATCACAACCAATGATTGACTGCTGTTGCACCTGCTGCTTCCTCTGCACATGCTCAAGTATATAAAAAGCTCGGAATGGAAATTTATGAATAGAGGGTAACTGTGGTCTCCAATTCTTCCAAACTAATAAGGGTTATATAAAAAGCCTTTTATCTTACCTTCAAAATAAAGCCTAAATCACATCTCTAGCAGAAATTTGTAAGAAAATACTGCTGTAAAGGTTCAGCAATATTACTTCCTGCTTGAACACTTGTTTTCAGCCATGTGACCAGCCTCTGCCTGCATTAACAGGCTCCCCTTCTTAACTATAATTTTTCCCTATGTACTTTCTGTTTTCCCCAGCATTATGTATGAACTGATCATTCTTCATCTCTGGGGCGGAGGGGCGGGACAAAAGTCAGGTGAGGTCACTCAACCTACTGGAAGCAGGATGTTTGAACATATACCCCAATATAATTTCTCACAGGCTGAAGCCAGAGATGTGATTGTCGGCTCATTTTAAAGGAATTACTGCAGGTTTTTATTTAACCCTATTTTGATTGGAGACTACAGTTTCCCTTTAAATATCTGGTTACAAATGTATGTAATTAAATGGGAAAAATTAGAGTGGAGGGCATATAGTTGACAAGTAACCAGTTTGGACATGCCCTTTAACTGCTTATTTAATAAGATGTGCAAGAAAAATTTCCTGTGCTGTTAAGTTAGGTACATACTGGCAGATGTTTTAGCCTGGCCAAATATTCGATGTGTCCGACTGGTCAGCCAGGCCGATACATTATCATTCATGGCGACATTAGCCATTTATGATCATTTGGTGAGACCGATCATGCAGTCCATAGAAGACTGCTCAATTAGTCATAGAAAACTGTCTTTAGAAAACTGATCAGACATTGGACGGTTTGTTGCACATAGTATAGCAGACATTTCAGGCTGACCAACAGAAATTCTAAAAATATTGGTCTGACAAACCAAAATTTCTGCTTGTGTGTACTCAATCTTAGGTTGGGTACACACAAATTTTACATCCCGATAGCGAGCAGTTGGCCAGGACTAATTACTGTCAGTCGCAGCAACAGTCCCTGCGGCCGATCCATAACTGACGGTTATGGCGATCAGTGGTGATTTACCGGGCAACAGATATCTGCAGCATCCAATGAGATGTTATCAAATGTGTTCTTACTCTAGTCCAGTAAAAAGTATAATATGATTGGTTTCTGCAAAGTAGAAGCTGTCAGTGAGTCATTCGGTCCCTGCTGCTTTCCTAACCTCAACAAGGACTGTAACATGCCCTCCCTCCGGATCCCATCTGCTGCATCCCTCCTAGCATTAAATCCTGTTTACTATAGGTAGTCTATCCCATCCCACCCCCACCGCCGAGTTATGTTTGGAAGAAAATCACTTTAAAGTTACTTACAGACCTTCGATCCCCCAGTGTTCTGAAAAACCGGCAGCCGCGTCTGTGATTACCTTCCCCTCTCTGCTATTTCTGGCTCAGAGAGAGCAGAGTGATGGGGGATCGAAGGTCTGTAAGTAACTTGACAGTAATTTTTTTTCCAAATATAACTCCAAGGTTGGGGGTGCCATGGGATAGGCTACCCATAGTTAAAATAATTTAGGGGTGGAGATAACCTTTAAAATAAGCCTGAAAATACATCACATACCTTCCATTGGTAACTTCCTCCCTTCTACGCCCTTCCCCTTTGCACAGTGGGATACAGGTTATTTAATTTGAGATAAAGAAGGAGGACCAAAGGGGAAAGCAGCTACCAGAAACAGATTACCATTTAATCATCAGATTCGAAACGGTAACTACAGCAACTAAGTTGATGATATTACATATATTACATATATTAAATATTACACAATGTACATAAATACAGATCTAGCCAATTAGAGAAACAGCAGATATTAAGCAACACAAGTATTCTGAGGGAAGCTAGTTCCCATCAAAAGACAAACCATAATAGGCAGAGTTTATGTTATCTGGACAAAGCATGACTCTGCACTACTTCCCATGAGGCAAGTTGATGGTTTAGAAGAAGCTGGCATTGTGTCAAGCCTTGAGTGTCTTTGCAGTTTAATTTCCATGATTTGCATCAACAAGCTTTCCACTAAACCTTGCATTTGCAACTTAGGTATTTTATGGTGTTAATGGACTGTACATCTATTGTTTCAAATTTAAAACAATATCCCCAATGTTATTGTGACTTTGAGATGGGATTTGCAGTGGCTGCACCTTTTTAAAAAAAATTCTAAGAGGTCTCCCACATAAGCGATTTTAAAAATCACAAAAAGTTAACACCAAAATTGCATTTAATAAGAACTGCAAATGTTATATTAAATCAGTGCAGCCACATGGGGGAGCAATTTCTGCTATCAGTAAATTTCCCCAAAGTTATTTAAGCTCAAACATGTGCTATGTGCTAAATAACTAAAACCCATAAAAAGGGGCTAAATAATTTCATGATACACGAGTCTCAATTAAACATGTGACAGCTAAACACTAACAGGGAGATGTAATAAAAGTTCTTACGTTTATAATGGTGCTAATTTTTCCCCAACCAATCAGATGTTTTTAAATGATATATACCATCTGATTGGTTGGGGCAAGATTAGCACCTTTTTTAATGATAAGAACTTTTTATTACAACTCCCTGCAAGTTTAAAATGTATCTCCACTGCTTAAAAAATGTTTTGCTATTCAGTTTTGGGGGCTAATATTTTTCTCCATTGAGTATATTGTCATAATGTCATAGTTTACAGTTACTATAGTTACCCTTCATTGATTAGAATTAAATTATATTACAAAATCTAAAAAATAGGTTGAAAACAAACTATTCACAACAATAATGTAATGGCATACCTCTGCCTCTCTCGTGACAAATCCTACTCTAGAGATGTTGTTAAAATGCCCTTCCAGAAAACTGTCAGTAGGATGTGGAAAGATTCAGCAGAGGCCTGACTGAAATCCAAGAAGATTATACTCAGCGTTGGGTTAAACAGTTTGATGCAGTTGAGTTTACAGACACAAAGCTCCCAGCTTTCAGATTCATGGTATTGTCACAACTGGAATCTCTTGAAAAATCTTTTTTTTTAGATTTATGATCATTATTCCAAAATTAATTTAAGTGATGCATGTTGCTAGCTTGCAGTTAATACACAATTTATTCTCAAGAGATTTTCGGAATTTCTTTGTTCATTAGACATTTCATCAATACATTTGCTTTAAATTATTTGTCAATTATTCTTTTTTTTCTGTCTCTACTTTGAGTTTTAAAACTCTCATTTAAAGTGAAAGGAACTTTCTGTGACCCCTAAATCCCTGGACTCCCTACACCATTAATTAAAAAGTAACTATTAAGTTTAAAGGGCATGTCCACCCCCAAAACTATAATCCCCCCAACTACTGGCCCCACCATGTAGTGTAGTTTAATCCTTACCTAACATCCCAGCTCCATAGGGTTCTCCTGTAGTCCCCCCCCCTAAGTCCCAAAAACTGCCCACCAGGAGGATAGCAGAGTCCATATAGGACTCTGCCTCCTCCCTGGCCTCCGGGAGAAGTTTGTCATGTGTACTGCAGCCCTTCTCCCCCTCCCTCTCCCTCCCTCTCCCGATTCCCTCCCCCTAGCGTTTAACCCCTTTAGTATAGTAATCCCACTGGTCCCCCAGCCCCAACCGCATAATTTTTATTTTAAGAAAGCTCCCCAAACTCTTACTTACCTCTCATCTTTCCTCCGCTGAAGTGAGCTGCCGGCAGCCGCGTCCGTGATTGGCTGCTGCTCAGCCAATCACAGACGCGGCTGCCCATCCCCCATCCCTCTGCTTGCATTTCTCGCAAGCAGCGGGCCGGGAGCGCGGCGGAGGAAAGAGGGGAGGTAAGTAAGAGTTTGGGGGGATTTCTTAAAATAAAAACTATGCGGTTGGGGCTGGGGGACCAGGGGGAAGGCAATATTAAAAATGTGATTTAAGGGTGGACATACCCTTTAAGATAATGTAGTCTGGGCTAATAAGTTGGAATTTAATGTTTGCTGCAACCACTTGGTATTGTCCCCACAATGCTGATTTAAAGGGTAACTGTGTTCTCCATACAATTGTACTCTGTTTAAAAGGGCTATATCATACCTTTCAAACAATGATGTCTGTAGCTTCTCTGGGACTTAAGTTATAGGCTTGTAAAATTAGATTTGTGTGACAGCCATATGATGTGCTGTTAAAGAAGCCCCACCTCCAAAAAAGGATCTTTTCTGAAGCTATTTAAAGACCTGCAACCATAATCTGTCCATTTCTGGCTTGTGGATATCTTTAAAAATGATTAAGAAGTTTGGGTATGGGGCTTATGATGCAGCAGATGATGCTTTGTTACAGCAGTGGGATACAACTGAGCAGGCTCAGTGCCTCAGGCATGGGGGTGGAATAATGGTGCTGTTGATATGCTAGCTGGAAACACTACCCTTTATACTGATGTAACTTTGGATAGATTGCAGTTTGAATCCTGGAGTCATTTTTAGGTAGGAATGTGCAACTGTGTCTCTTGGTAAACCGATAATTTGCTGGAATTCAAAAGTCACACAAAAGACATGCAATTATGGTTGCGTGCAGGACTTTCTCATCATTGGGTTAGCATGCATAAAAGTGTGAGCAAGGTTTGGCCAGGGCAAGTTGGGGCACTGGGGTATATGGAAAATATTTCTCTAGCAACTTGAATGCTCTGTGTTTAAAACCAAGAAGCAGTAATGCGTATAATACATGGCACAATCACTAAGATAGGCATCTGTCAAGGCTTAAGAAAAATAATGTACTAACATGTAACCTATTTAAAGAAAAATTCTAAAGAACACGGAATGGATTTTCATAGCTATAGTTGAGGTTTGTACCATGTTAGACATAAACAAGATAAGAAAAGTAGAGCTGTGATACCTTTTATTGGCTAACTAGACAACAACAACAAAAAAGTATAGCAAGCTTTCGGGAGTCCTAAGCCCCCCTTATCAGGATAGATGTTACCTAGGAATGGATTTTATAATTCCTAACTAACGGATTGATGTTCTGCTCACCTTTGAAATCATCATCTTGGCTTTCTGTAGGTTTCTAGAATTTCAAGTGTGGGTTGCAATTGCACCACTCACATCGGTGAGTAGACACCTCCCTCTCTCACAGACCACTGACCTAACCACAACTTGTCTCTACACAAGACTGAGCAGTCAGCATACTTATTATTATTATTTACTGGAGGACAGAATTGAAATGCTAGTTAGGTATTTAAGATGCATGCTCCTCAAAGAATTACCTATAAGCACCAATAATGTGCTTCACTTTAACAACTCCACTTTAAAGCCAAGCATAAAAATGAAGGTTAAGTAGCAGGAAAACATTGGTTGTACTTTTTATGATGAATTTCAGGTAAATGCTTCACTCCTATTTTGTGTTTTATTTTTATAGGAAAATGAGGGACCTAATAATAAAAGTTCCTAATTTTCTATGGCGATATTTTAAAGGAATAATTCACACAAAAAGTGAACTATTCCTTTATAGTAGTGATTGAAGACTGGGAGGTAAAGGACCTATTCCTTACCTTCTGTACCAGGAGCCAGCAACGAAGGTAAGTATATTTACCTCATGCAAGATCCACAGCCAGCTCCGTTGACATGTCCTGGCTGTTTCTTGGTTTAATTTAACTATAGCACACTGGTGGTGGATCGTGCATGAGGTAAATATACTTACCTTCGTACTACTTACCTTATCACTCCTGGTCGAGTGATTGAAGAACATAAGATAAGGAATAGGTCCTTTACCTCACTTTTTGTGTGATCTATTCCTTTAAAGGAACACTAAACATATTTTATGTAGTTTGTTAAGTACATAAAATCTGTATCTATTATTCACAAGGAGGTAAGAATGCTTATTCCCACCTCTCTGTGAATAATAGAATGCCCAGGGGACACTGCAACACTTACCTTACCAGCACTACACTCGCAGCTCCTTCTCAGCTGTCAAATGCGCTGTCCCGACCAAGCGCCTATCTTCGGCGTATGCGCACCAATACAAAATATATGCGTGCGATTGGGACAGCCCACCTGACACCTGAGGTCGGAGCCACGAGTGAAGCGATGATAAGGTAAGTGTTCTATTATTATTATTCCCAGGGAAGTGGAAATAAGGTTTCTCACCTCCCTGTGAATAATAGAAACAGATTTACTGTACTTAAAAACTATTGTGTCCCATTAATGACTGTATTTGGTTTAAATGGTGTATACCCAAAGTAGGGATTAGAATTTCCTTATAATAAAACTCTGTTTACAGGTCTACACACGTGGTTAAGACATGAATTTATGTTGCTATGAGAACAAACCTAGGCTACCTTTATAGCTTTAACATTTTCTATTTTGGATACCATTTTGGATACTGATCCTGGTTTGTTTTGATCTTCTTTACACTTCTCCCTCAGTGGTTAAACACACGCATCAATTTTGCTCTTAACTAAAAATAAAATCCCTCCACACACAAAAAATCTACTGTATACAAAATAAAGACACAAATTTAAGATGAAGGGCTGTGGTGTTCAATCTGGTAAATAAAAGGCTAAAATCATTCATTGTCGGTGCAGTGGCGTAACAAGGAATCACTGTGCCCCGAGCAAAACTATGATGGGGCCCCTATCCTTGCTTCATCCACAGCAGTTTTTAGGGAGGAGGCTATATCCTGGTCCCCCCCCCCCCTGTATTTTTGTATCAATATTTAAAATTGTTTATTGGTTCTTTCTCCATTATGAAAATTATGCCAATTATTGTTTAAAGGGTAACTGTGGTCTACATACATGTGCCCTCTATTTAAAAGAGCTCTCTTATACCTATTAAACAAACCTGGGATGATTTCTAACGTACCTGGTTCTTAAGTTATAGGCTTTAAAAGTTACACTCAGACAGTCAGGATGAACAAGGAAGTGTGTGACAGTCACATGATGTGCTTTTGTCCCTTTTATTATATAAGCCTGTGTATGTTTATGAATGGCATTAAAATCTGTGTATTATAAACAAGCTATCGTATTTGATACTGCCCGAATATTTTAATGTGAGTAAAGGTAAGAGGATCTGTAGGTGTCAAGCAGCTGCACACACAGGGTTTGGCATCAAAAATATGTTTTGCACAAAGAGAAACACTACCATCTTCCTGAGTCAAATCGTATTTCCTCTGTGTGGTTTATTGGTACAGTATGTAGTATGTGCTCTCACTGCAAAAAATTGAACTTCAACCCAAAAAAGTTAATGAATTTGGACCATAAACAAGGAGAAAGAAACAGATTTTAAATGTGATGCAGAAAAATCCTTTTTAACAGTTTAACATTGTTTACGTACTAAAATTCCAAACCATCATAAAACATAAGAAATGTATAAGAAATACGAGTTATCAAAAGCTTACCACAAGTGAACCAAAGATTTAAGGCTCATACAGATGTGCAATTTGTTGCCCTGCAAACAAGCTCTGGCTTTTAATCGCTTGTGTCTAGCTACCCAGTAGGGTATCTTTGGTGGTCCACCCTGCCGACTCAGTATCAGTAGCCACACACATGCTATTATCAAATTGCATGTCTGTACTAGGCTCAAGACTGTAATTATTCATATATATAACAACAAGCAAACCATGATTTATAAAACACTGTTTTGAACACGTAATGAACTGTTGATATAAAAATAATAACGGGTTCACTATACAGTCAGAAAACATTAACATACTCCTTGTAGGATTTTGATGGAATAATTTACCCAAATAAGGCTATGAGAAGTCACTGAGCTGTTCAGAGGCTATATAAAGGCCTCTCAACTAAGTGCACTGGTCGTACAAATCCAAGACAACTTCTAATACCCTTATTATTTAAAGGGGAGCTAAAGGGTTATTTTAACCTTTCCTCTCTCCCAGGGTGAGGACCTGAAACACTAGGTTATCATTCCTGGAACTTTAGTAGATTGAGGGAGCTGTTATACCATAGATTCAGCTCCTGTCATGCCCCCTCGCCTGGGCAAAACATTGTGCTGGGGACTCATTTACAATATTAAAGATCCAAAGCCTATGTATTTGGAGCCTTACTTAAGCCTTGGGACCCTGGGACCCTCCAAAGCTGTCCCTGAAATATTGGAGTTGCAATACCAGCTTTTTGTTTTCATTTATGTTATGGCAAATATCTTGATTTTTGCTGTCATACCTTTCATTATGCCATACATTTAATTCTCTGGCTGAATCATTGAAATTTCACAATTAGATTTTGCTTGCCCAATATGTTGATAAAAAATCAAGTTAATGAACCTTGTGAAGCTCTGTATTAAGATCCCCCTTTGACCCTACGCATGCTGTACTGTGTGACTGTCTAATTTACACATTTGTGGCCAGCCATTATAGACTATGGGACCTAGTAAATCCTTTAATGGTGAATATAACATCATATAGGATAAACACAGGGGGAAGGGGTGTCTCTTTGGTATTAATTAGCTGGAGGGCATTTGAACAAAAACAACTTTAAAATCTATAATTTACTAGAAGGATGGAAATACTACTCCTACCTCCTGTCTTTAAAACCGGTGACATTGATAGTGACAGTTCTCCATGAATCCTCTCCCCAACTCCTTCCCTAACATGTGCAGGTGCACAACCTTGTTCGCAATGGGAGTAGTGTTGGGGTACTGCGTGCAGTGTTCTCCCCAGAATTTATTTCCTGCCGGGTGGCATGAAAAAGTAGCCGGGTGGGGTAGGACGGGGAAATTTGGTGGTAAGGGTAAATGTGCACTGCATCATGCTCATTATATGGGTCAGGGATGTCTAACTTTGGTCCCACTAGATGTTTGAAAACTATAACTCCCAGCATTCCGTGGTTGTAGAATGCAGGAAGTTGTAGTTCGTCAACATCTGCAGGTAACCCATGTAACATAGCAGCACAAGCACATGTGACACCCTTTTGTGGCCTTGGAGATCTTGGAAAAGCTAGTTAACGTGCTAAAATAATCTTGCAGGTGTAAAAAAGGGGTCTGGACTGAGCAGTTTTGGCGGGAGTTTTTACTGACCTATTGGCGCACACCTATTGAACCTACATCTAAATTCTTTTAAATCACAAGTGTTCTCTCAAGAATTTTTTTCCAGCCGGGTGGCATGAAAAAGTAGCCGGGTGGGCCACCCGGCTAAAAGGCCCTAGGGAGAACACTGACTGCGTGGGTGGGGCAGTGGTGGGGCAGAGAGAGTTATCAGATTGACTGCCATTCACTATCCACGTTGTCTTTCTGAGTACTGTTTTTTAACATCTAGGGGGAAATTGTTGCTGTTAAATAGAGAGAATTTATTTCTAAAAATTTTCCTGTCACATTTGTTCCATGTAAATTGCCTCAAACAAAGATCCAATCCACATTTATTAATATGGCACTATCAGAGAGATTCAATAAAAGTTCTTACTGTTTAAAATGGAGCTAATTTTGCCCCAACCAATCAGATCTTATTTAACATTTGAAAGCTAACATCTGATTGGTTGGGGCAAAGTTAGCACCCTTTTTAACAATAAGAACTTTTACTGAATAACCCTGTAAGTTTCTGTAAATTGTCTTGTCTCCATACACCATACGGCTAAATATACACAAGTGTCTGGTGGAATATAAAACCAGCACAGCTGCAGGATGCATCTGTCTTGTGCTCTTTGGATTAGAAAGGAAGTTAAGTGCAGCTCTATCTGGACAACTGTGCATGAGAAGGTAAAACAGAACAATTCTATCCCTAAACCCCGTGGGATTTCTATTGTGAATCTGTCTGGATATCATCACATACAGCAATATCCAACACTCTAAACAGAGTTCCTTTTATAGGAATACCATTGGCAAACTGGGTTCTTACCAAGGTCACTGCAGCATACAAGTTGCAGGCCAGTTCTAAACACTAACCGGGTTGGATCAGAAATGTTTTAACATGTAATACAATAGCAGTAGAGGAATACATGATGGCTATAGGAGCACATCATACTTGATCTGGGTCAGATTTTAGACAAGGCCATGTAGTCTATGGGTGTGCCAGGGTCTATAAGGGACTGCAAATTTCAGGTCTTCAATTTTTGCTGAAGCATGAATTGATTACTGCAATGATAGTAGAGGCATAACTGGGGAGATTAACCCAAAGTCAACACCTCCGTGATTTAATAATAAATTAAATTAAAATAAATAATAACACAAGTCAAGCAGTACCAACATGGCAGCCTATGAATAAGCCTTAAAGGGGAACTGTGGTCCTAAGGCTTCTCCTGCACAGTGCCGCCGGCGAGCACAGATTCAGACTCCCTCAGTGTGTGAGGGAGACAGGAAGTCCCTCCTCCTCTCTGCTGTGTGAAGTCTTAATAGAGTAGGTAAGGGAATCTACAGCTCTTCTCTCCTACTATGTGAAAACAGTTCTCACTATGCCTGAAAAGGCTGTTTCCACAGGGTTTTCTGTAGGGGGGGGGGTGTCTGAGTAGCCCATGGCACCCGTGAGTGGGTGGGGCAATGGCACCCGTGAGTGGGCGGGGCTTTGGCACCCACGGGTGGGCGAGGCCACATGGGGCTGTAAGAGAATGGGCCAAGGGGGGGGGGGCTGCAACTGGAGGGACCATGGGGTCCATGAGTGGGAGGGACCAGGGGGGCTGCAAAGGGGAGGAGGAGACACAGGGCAGATTGACTGACATGGTTTCAGAGCAGGAAGCAGGAAGTGTAGGGGACCTGGTGATGCTGCTGCCATATCACACACAAAAAACTATGCAAAATAAACAATGAAAATACATTGTAAAAATTCTCAGGAGAGCAATTCCTATCAATTTACCTAAAGTAATTTATGGACCACAGTTTCCCTTTAATGTATCTCTTGAATCTGGCCAGCCAGCCAGCCAAGAAAGAGCAGAGGGTAAAATAACATAACAATCCGGGAACAATCTGAAGAAGCACTCTGAAATATACACTTTAACATAGAATCAAGGTGATCTGAAACGTTAAAACTGTCTCTGTGTTAAATACAAAGTGAACCATGCGGAGTGGTATGAAATGCAAGGACTTACAGATGAGTGCTGGATGATTTATTTATGTGGGTGAAATGTAACAACTGTTAAAGGCTGATCCAGCTAAGGGATCAAAAAAGAAACAAAAGTAACTAATCTTCCAACTAGTTACACTGTCACCTCCTAATGTACAGAGAGAAGGAAAACAGTGAATGGACCTGCCTTGTTCCTCACTGTTACAGCACTTAATTATGCATTTATTGCATTGGGATATGCTTAAAGGGCATGTCCACCCCCAAAACTACATTTTAACCCACTACTGGCCCCACTGTGTAGTGTGGTAAAATCCTTACCTTACATCCCTGCTCCAAATGGCTGCCCTGCAATGTCCCTCCAAAGTCCAAAAAAGTGAACAGCAGGAGCCTAGCAGAGTCCATATAGGACTCTACCTCCTGTCTCTCCTCCGGGAGAATTTGGACATGCGCAGTGCAGCCCTCCCCCCTCTCCCTCCCCCTCCCTCCCGTTTCTCTCTCCCTCCCCCTAACTCCAAATCCAATTTCTGTAGTGTAGGGCTCCCTCACCCACTATAGTTATTTGCAGCAAAACTCTCCCGATCTATACTTACTTTGCCTGTTTCCCCTGGCGTTCTGTACAGCCAGAAGCCACGCCAGTGATTAGCTGCCTCTCAGCCAATCACGGACACGGCTGCCGTTCCGGTCCCTTGCTTGCAGTTTCATGCAAACAGTGGGTCGTGTCAGATCGCCGGGGCAAAGAGGCAAGGTAAGTAATGATCGGGAGAGTTTTTCTGCAAATCACTAAGGCGGTTGGGGGTGGGTGAGGGAGCCCTACACTACAGTAACATTTTACAAAAGGGATGGACATGCCCTTTAATGATTCATTCCAATTCCATAAAATCACATAGTCTGAATTTAGTCTGAATCATATTCCCCCTGCATTCCAAAGTGGTCATGTTGGGGGTCATGTTGGGGGGAATTTTACTGGCAAATACCAGCAGAGTAATGCTGGATAGTGCTGAACAATAATATTTCACTAAACTAACATTAAAACAAACCTGGCCTCCAGACGTGAGGTTCCAATCCCATATGAACTGCACTATACAAAAGCCCAAGGCACTTACATGACATTGCACTAATGGGCATTACGCTAAATACTTATTTTGTTGCTTAGCGGTTTGCGGCAATTGCACTGGTATCTCAAGACACCCATGCAGCAGCCACAAGCAATGTAATATTACTTTTTAACTCTAGCTAATGGATGGCTTTATGGTCCCACAAAAGTTTTACAATGGATAGAAATACAGTGAGAACTGCTGTCGGCTTATTACATTGGATGTATGATTGCCCCTCATGCCGTATGATTGCCCCTCATGCCAACAGACTGATTGGAGAAAGTACTTATGTCAAATGTTAAAATACAAACATGACTTATGAAAAAACATCTTTTTGGGGATAGTTAGCTAAAACTGAAATACACATGCCAGTTGTAGGGCTGAGGAAATTACCATATGCAACCAATGTTCCCTAATTTGAAATTGGCGGTGTGTGCAGAAATATATTTTCTGTGTGCATACAAAATTACATTTTGTGCTCTACACACCACAGCACTTGTGTACGTAGGCCTGCAGAATTGCACTGAATTCATCATGCAGCATTAGAAGAATAGCACCTGAAAAAAGTCCAATACGCTACCTTAAATGGACCCATTGGACAATACCGGTATATATCCCTTATATTATATAAATATATATCTTCATAGGAGATTGCATTGAGTTTTTAGGAGCTACCAATGAGGTGGGGGTATATGATATTACATATAGGAAGGATTTATATGTATGTGTGTACTATCTCACTATTACCATTTAAATGACCATCAATAAATGTATATAAAGTATAGCACTTACGTATATTAGGTACAAGACAAAATATATAAAATATATAAACTTACTTACAGAGCTGAGATTCCTATTTCAATAAGGGACAGTCAAAATTAGAGCTTAAACCATACCCCTGGGCCTGCTCCATGTGAATACTGAAAGGAAGTAGAGTCAGTATAACATCCAATGATGTAGCAGTCTTAGCCAATCCAAAAAAAGTTTCTGTATGTTTTACAGGACGTGATTTGTATTGTAATGGAGATATACACCAAGGCTCCTTATATACCACCTCCAGCCTGCAGGTGGTATCAGTGAGTAATAAAGGACAAGACATCCCTTCTCTCTATGGCTAAGAGGAGAGAAAGTGAAAGTAGATAGAAGTGGGTGGTGATGGGTCTGATCTGTTTGGTGTGATCCCTTGCACATTGTGATGATTGACTGCAACACAAGATCCTGTTACCACCTGTTGGGAGGACAGATTACTGGACAGAAAATTTACCTTATTGGATACAACCTCTGAGGCAACAGATATACACACAACAGACAACTTACAAGGACACACAATATACAGGCGTAGTGCACTGTACAACATACAGTGCACCATTAGCAGTTATTATTCCTTTACTGCACATGTTATGTTTTGTTATTAAACCATTGCAATACTTACTGTTAAATGTAATTAAAACTGGTTTATCTTGTTTAAAGAAAGTAAGTGCAGGACAGGAGGTAAAGAGATTTACCTCCTGTTCTTCAGTAAGACAGTAAAAAAGAAAGTTGAAAAATGGATGGACATACCCTTTAAAAGATGACAGACAGAATCACGTTTGCAGCCCTAACAATTGCAGCCAACTCCATATACTACAGAGCCGAAATATGTACATGACATCAGTTTCTGATGCTGACGCATATTACCGAAAAAGGGGCCGATCCCGCCAATAATGATGGGATTGTCTCTTTATCAGTAATGTGTGTACCAAGCTTTATACTTAGTGTCATCAAGCTTTATACCTAGTGTCATCACAAGTGGCAGATTCTATTATTGTGGTATATTTTATAGCAGTTTATTTAAAGAGTTATGTATAGTCAGGTCAGCAGACAAAGCATGGATTTATACATCAATATTCAAACAGATAAATACACAGTCTAATAATTACATATTGAGTGGTAAAATGACCAGATCATTTGGTTTTGCAAAATGTGCCTCTCCTGAAACAACAAAGAAACCTCAGGGAAGCCATTGATAATAGAGTGCTATCTTTACCACCCATCTTCCTGTTTATATAGTGGGTGCAGGAATAAAAGCACAGGAGTGAAGTGACAAGGAGAGCCAAGAGACACATCCTTTGTTGCCAGAAAGCTCTGTAATCTGTCAAACCTTCCAACCAGGATTCTTCCTGTGGTTTTTTATGGCAGTTATAAAATGTCTATTACACAGTTTGCTAACATAATCATAAAGAAAAATGCATTCAACATGGAATGGATTTTTGTAGACATGCAATTTTATTTGCCAGAAGTTTACCCTGATCTGAAAACACAATGGTCGAAAGAATCTGCAGAATAACTGTGTTCATATTCTGCTGCTTATTATTACTTTATAACCCACCCCTCCTGTTGATTCCTATGGGGCCGAACTGTAAAGAATATCCCTATAATCGGCGCGCTACTGCGTAGTAGCGCGCCGATTATAACACGGACGTGCCCCATGTAACAGAACTTACCTTCAATATGGTTCACAAAGTGCCAGTCCCGAAGGAAATGTGTAGCGTGTGTCGGGAAATCTAGGAGGAAGCAGAGGGGGTGCAGTCTTAAAAGATCTGCAAGTTACCAGATTGAGCAGGTGGGTGGTCTCATAATTATTTCTCGCAGCTGCTGAAAAACCAGGGAGTGAAGGAGGTCAGGTGACTGTAATCCTGCTGGCCCGCCACACTGCACACACAAGGGGAGGAAACTATTGATCCAGAGTCTGAAAACGGAGGATGGATAATATGTCAACTTAATTTTACTTTTGTGTCTGAACAGACAAGCCAGAAAAGGAGAGGGGAGGATGACAGTGGATGTGACTGTGACTAAGACAAAGGGGGTCTGTGAACCTACATGAAAGTAAAGGGTAGTGTGTGTCTTGGAAGAGGGGTTGTTAGCCTGTGAACTTGTATTATTAAAATGGATGATGTTGGGACTGCACAATCCTGCAAGGGATCCTGCATGGAAAGGGGGATGGGTTATAATAGATAATGTACCACCTACTGAAAATTCATAGGGATATTATAAGTTACCTCGGAGTTCCGTGCCCTGTATAAAAGGCACTTGGCCTGCGGCCTCGTGCTTTTTTATGGTCACGGAACTCCTCAACTCCTCCACTATATTACTCATTTGTTTGAGACTTTTATCCGATGATCAGTAAGGCACACAAGCACATTATTCTTTTCACTTGTGACTCATTTATAGTCAGCGACAAGTAACTGACTAGGATGTCAGTAGTGGCAAAAGGATGTTTTCTCAGCATCCTGTCCCCTATTTCGATGGTGATTACAGCAGAACCAGGGGAACCTCTACTCCAGGCTACACCCATCAGTATAGAAATGCATCTTCAAGTGGCATCCTTAAGGTATGCAAACCATTATGGAAAATGTAATACTCTGGCTGAAGGGAGCAACCATATTCTTGGTACTGATAACCAAGCAGAATGTTATTTTGTGAAAACCCATGCCTACATGGTAAACAAGTAGCATAATTCACAAATAAACATTAAAATAGCTGTGTAGACCATGATGCTTAAAAGGGAACTCCAGGCTAGTTTCCTGCCTTTAAAATGAGCCATCAACTACCTTTCTACGTGCTCCACAGTCCTCTCTACGTGCTCCACAGCAGAAATAAAGAAATGACTGATCAGAAAGTTAAGGTGTGGGAGGAAACATGTAACATTCCAAATGTTGCTCCTCCAGCAAGCACAGGTAAGGGAATCTACATCCTTACCCTCCTCATGGTCCCTCCCACTTGTGGGTGCCATGGCCCCTCCCCCACTCAGACCCATACTCCACCTTACAAAAAATTGTGTGAAAAGAGCCTTTTCAGACTGAGTTCTGAGTATTCTGTGGGAGGGGGGCCTATGGGTCTGAGTGGGACTGCAGCATTTCATTTGTGGACCACAGGGGCTGCAAATGAAAGTGCCATGGTGGTGCTGCAAAGGGGGGGGGGGCTGTAAGGGAAGGGGCCAAGGGAGGCCTGCAAGTAGAGGGGCCTTGGGAGCTGCAAGGAAGGGTGCAAGGGGCAAGGGGGGCTTGCAAGGGAAGGAGGAGACACAGGGGGGGCTTGCAAGGGAAGGAGGAGACACAGGGCAAAGTAAATGTCATGTTTCAGAGCAGGAAGTGCAGGGGGTCTGCTGATGCTGCTACCATACCATGCACAAAAATGTAAATATCTTTAAAACTATGTAAAAGAATATAATTAAAGTTAGTTGCAGGAAAGCAATTCCTTTCAATTTACCTAAAGTCATTTTTGGACCAGTTTCCCCTTTAACTAAGTAGATCTTTTAGTCCTGGTGCACACAGGACAATATAAGAATATTCAAAGTAGTTTATTGATAATAATCATTATTTTTTTCTGGATGAGGAACACTGAGCATGTCTGTAAAGATTCTATTTTGTGGGTACCTTTGATTAGGAATTACTTATAAAAAGAAGTGATACTAGACTACTTTTAAGCGTGACCTGCTTCAAGTTCCTCCAGTAGCTTATGACTGGGCATGTGCAATGAACATAAAAGTCACTGACCAAACTGTGTGATCCTGGAATGCTGGGAAACAAAGCAAAAAAAAAGTTATTAATGTAAATTTTACAGCATCCACATCAAAGTGAGAGGCGAGACACTGATTACTGCTTTTATGTTAAGGTGTTCTGCCTTCTAATTTAGTGTTGTTCCGAGGCTTTAATATCATATATATTTATATGATATTAAAAATTGATATTAAAAATGTTGTCATTGAACATGAAGGGAAAATGTCAAGAGGAGGTAACAGGGAGAAAAAATTATGTCAAGGGAAGGTCTTTCTATTTGCTTTGCTATTACTTGTTCTTTAATTGGGCCACACCTGTCAGGTGATTGGGGTCATGTGACCATTTATTGCTTGATATACTGCATGGTTGAACCCTTGTTATACTACTCTTACCATTCCTGGAGGTGGGATTTCAGGCCTTCAGTCCTGCGGGACCCAGGATTTTGCCCCTGCAGTCAGGACAATCTTGCCCAAATAGGGACGTCTGGCAACTCTGTCAGCAGGTAACTGAGTCATAAATCTACTAGTTATTTTGATGTTATGATGTTTTAATTGAATGACAGTTGCATTTATTTATTGAAAACACAGTAGTCAAGGTACATACCAGTAGTATTTTATCTCTACCACCTAACTAGAAGGATAATGCTTTGGGGAAAAAACAACCCAGCTATAATAAAAATGATTTTGAGTGTTGTATTTCATACAGTATGTTATTTATGTACAATGCTAGATGAATTAGAACCTTCAGAAGCATATCTGCTATTTCAGCAAAACAGGCAAAAAATGTATCGGGCACAGCTAAACTTTCCCCAGATCTGACTTGTTGCAGGACAGTATCTGCTCCACTCACTCGCTAAAAGTTTTTCTTTTAGTTAAATTTTCATCCTGGTTTCTCAATTTTGGCCTGTGCTTATCAGTCCACAAAAGTGGGGGAGGAAGTATAAGACACTGTGAGCACCTTTTACATTGACAGACTTCTTTCATTCTGCTTCAAAAATTCTCCATATATAAACAACAGCTGTTAAATTCACTACATCATCCTGTTTCTCTTCTGTTTTTGAGCATTATAAAAAATATGGAGAATTAGTTTATTTGTATTAACTGCATGTCTATCCTAGATCAAAAATCTATAAATTACCTTTTCCATCCCCCTAAACCCTTAGATTGTTATAGTTTATAGTTTCCCTGAAGCCCATAATCATTACCTTTCACCTCACGATTGAGGTGAGAGTCTGTTATCGTCAATGCAGTTACTGACTGCTGCAATTTAGAAGAAAGCCAGCATCTGTGTGAGATGCCGGCTTTCTTGTGCTAAAGAAACACAGGGATTATGGGTTTCAGCGACTGTGGTGAGGTAAGCAACTATATAGATCTCTGGGTTTGAAGGGGTGGACATGGTCTTTAAAATAAATTTTATCTTCCCCCTCACAATAATTTGATTCCAACACACCCTTTCTGTACCTCAGATTGGCACAGTCTGTGCCTTATAATTGATTTTATTTTCATCATTGGTTCAAAGCAAATTGCAATTTAATGTTGATTGACTGTCCAAAGAGGTTTTTCACGTCTAAGGCTAACCATATAGTGTTAGATAAATGGCCGGTGGAAAAAAAAATATCAATCACTCCCTGTATAGAAATCATTTGGTGGGCATAGATATTTGCACCATATAAACCGATCTATTTTTGGTTGTTTGGTTTTTCAATCCACCCATCGGACACAGATTTTCCATCAGGCTTTTGCTTTGATCCTTATACTCCCAAAATCTATATAAAGTCTATTGACCAGGATAAGGACCTTAACCACTAAGTTTTGGTTAACAAAAAAAACGTTATTACCAGGTCTACATCTCAGCAGAGTTTCCCAAAGTAGCTAGAAACTGATGAATTATTTACTGATGGCTGTTTATCGTACCAGCACTTATGTTTACTCCTGGCAACTTCCAGATCTTAAACCATTAGAAAGATTCCTTCCTTCTACTACAATTATTTCTCTCTAATAAACACAAAACGTTACGTTTTCCTTGGAATGTCCACACTCAAGAGAAAAAAAGATTTTCACAACTAGGAAACTATTTTATCCTGCCTTTACAGTTACTATAGCAACACCTTGTTTTCAGCATTCGCCAAAAATGGTCTCCGCTGCGAAAATCTGTGGCTATTATGTACCACAATAGTATGTAAAACTGTCAGCTATTGGCAGCAAGCACTCGTCACTGATTCTTTCAGCACTGTCCCTCCACTACTGAAAAGACCCTTGCAACAATAGAAGAAAATTGTGTAGAAGGTCATTAGTGGTCTTGAACCAAGTTTCAGGGGTTGCAATAGTGGCTGAGAAAGTAATATTTGAATTATATAATATGAGATCATATTCTACTATTATATAAAAAATAAGGTATCCCCTAATGTGAAATATATTATCTAAGAAGCGACCAAGGAATTCCAAGGGTACCTTTAATGGTTCAGCTTGTTCAATGGAAAAATATAAAAAAAAACTTTGAACACAATAAAAATGCAAGAAGATGCAGAGGGTTAAGCAGAATCATCAAAATTCATGAAGTAATGGCAGCCAGACAATAATTTCATGTAATTCCAGCACAGCTATAGTGACATCTTCCTGGGGTCTGACCTTTACTGCTGAAACATCAGTACCACCCATCTTTAAAGATTTTTGCAATGACCCATATGCACCAGTTCAAGTTATTTGTATTTAGCACTGAAATTGGAGATCAGCCAAGAACACAAGTTTGGGCGGCCATACACTACAAAAGGTTATTACGATCGTAATTGCGATCTTAATCTGGACGATACTTTGATAGACAGATGTACAATGTTAATTGTACATAGATGTACCACAAATATTGTTCGACATTCAATTTGTTTTGTGATTAATGTTGAATGTTGTCTATTGTGAGATTACATTACATTTACATTTAATCTTAACTTCAGAAAACACTACAATCATTTTACCAATTGAATTGATTCACTTGAACGATTTTACTGATCGTAATTATGATCGCTATTAAAATCTATTCTCGCATAATAAGATCGGGAAAATGTAAAATTTTTCAGCAAATCAATGGAAATGTCGGATTGATTGTCAGATTGTACATAAAATCGGCCTAATGTATGATCACCTTTAGTCTTAAAGGGTATCTCTGCTGAAAAAGAGGACATAACATTTTTTACATTAATTGAACAAGGTAAAGGCTAAGTCTTACCACCCGTTCTTCAATTAATCAAACTGGAGCTGGCAGAAACTTAAGCTCGGGTACACACAGATTCTTGCAGATTCTGTCTGTCATTTTCAAAAGTCCCCTTTACACACAGTTCCGACCATTCTCCCTATGTAAAGCATAGGTAGAATGCTCGGGACTATAAAATTTCCTTATTTGTGTCTGACTCCCTATTCTTTAAAGGGCATGTCCACCTCCAAAACTATAATTTCACCCACTACTGGTCCCACTGTGTAGTGCATAAAAATCCTTACCTTACATCCCAGCTCCAAATTGTTCTCCTGTAATGTCCCCCCCAAAGTCCTAAAAACTGTCCACCAGGAGCCTGGCAGGGAGGGAAATTGTTTCCGCTTCTGAGGCTCCTCTCAGAGGTTTTTAGAAAAGAGGTACTCCCTTTAAGTACAGGGAGACAACAATGGCAGAGAGACATTATTAGTCAGAAAGATAGAGATAGATAGATGGACAGACAATTTGAGATGTTTGGGGGAGTTTGAGATCCCTTCCCCATTAGAACTTAAGTTTCCCAGTGCCAGCAGACTTTCCCATTACCAATAACATTCCCAGTGCCAGCAGACTTTCCCATTACCAGTAACATTCCCAGTGCCAGCAGACTTTCCCATTGCCAGTTACTTTCCTAGTGCCAGCAGACTTTCCCATTGCCAGTTACTTTCCTAGTGCCAGCAGACTTTCCATTAACAGTTACTTTCCCAGTTCCAGCAGACTTTCCCATTACCAGTAACATTTGCAGTGCCAGCAGACTTTCCTATTACCATTAACTTCCCTGATGCCAGCAGACTTTCCCATTACCATTAACTTTCCCAGTGCCAGCAGATTTTCCCATTACCATTACCTTTCCAGTGCCAGCAGACTTTCCCATTACCTGTAACATTCCCAGTGCCAGCACACTTTCCCATTACCAGTAACATTCCCAGTGCCAGCAACTTTCCCATTACCAGTAACATTCCCAGTGCCAGCAGAGTTTCCCCTTACCAGTGATATTCCCGGTGCCTGCAGACTTTGCCATTACCAGTGACATTCCCTGTGCCTGCAGACTTTCCCATTACCAGTAACTTTCCCAGTGCCTGCAGACTTTCCCATAACCAGTAACATTCCCAGTGCCTGCAGACTTTCCCATTACCAGTGACATTCCCAGTGCCTGCAGACTTTACCATTACTAGTGACATTTCCAGTGCCAGCAGAGTTTCCCCTTACCAGTGACATTCCCGGTGCCTGCAGACTTTGCCATTACCAGTGACATTCCCAGTGCTAGCAGAGTTTCCCCTTACCAGTGACATTCCCGGTGCCTGCAGACTTTGCCTTTACCAGTGACATTCCCAGTGCCTGCAGACTTTCCCATTACCAGTGACATTCCCAGTGCTAGCAGATTTCCCATTACCAGTGACATTCCCAGTGCCTGCAGACTTTCCCATTACCAGTGACATTTCCAGTGCCAGCATAATAGAGCCAGGATAGGGGTCTCCAAACTGCCTGTCATAGAGGCTGCTTGTTGTGTTAAAAAACGGGTAACAGTTTTTATTTCCCTGCTCTCCTGTATGCTTCAGCTGAGCTCTTATTCCCCCTCCCTTCACCTTCCTCCATTTGCAACATTGTTGCAGAGTAGGGAGTGATGAACTCTGCTCAGCCTACTCAGCAACAATGTTGCAAACGTTCTACTACAGAACATAGTGAAGGGGGGGGGGGAATAGGAGCTCAGCTAAAGCGAATCGGAGAGCAGTTCTAACACTCGGAAATGAAGCTGCTAACCGATATAACTCAAAGTCGCCAGTAAACAATTTTTTCAGTCGCCATTGCGACCTGGCGACCAGGATTTGTCCAGCCCTAATAAAAAGTATTACATTTTGCAACAGGATTACATTTTGCAAGTATTACAGTATTACATTTTGCAAGCTTGCCATTTTGCCTCTAGAATATACTTTTATGTTCTGTTTACCCGTTAGCTAGAGAGTAATTATAATTCCTAAGGAAAATTCAGTCACTGTAAGCTGATCATGCAGTTATGACCTTTCAGCTGATGACAATCATTAGAAGATTGGGCCACCATGCTCATTATCCAAGATTTATAGCACTTCCTCTCGCAAAATTTCCTTCCTTAGGACTTCAGTTTCATTGGGTGTAATTAGCGACATTAAAACAATACATAACACATAATACTGAGAAGTATCCATGGCATGCCAGCTGTGTCTACACTCTATGGTGCACATCAATGGAACTTTTCATTTTACAAGTAATGGTTACTTTTATGAATATTTTTAGAAACTCACTTGAATGAAATCATAACAATGAAACTAAGCTTTTCTCATACATCTCTTTGTTTTTTTCAGCAAAAAAATATCAATGATTAATCAAGACAAGATGACCCATAACATTTTGTTTTTTTGGAGCAGAACTAAACTATAAAAGCAACAAGATCAAAATGTTGATGCTGTACCTCCTCTTCTAGAAAATCAAACTCAGTGGGTGGTAAATCATCTTTATTCCAGCCTTCTTAGACCAGCATGGTATTTCCAGCTGAATAATAGGATGGAAGGGAGAGGGACACACCATAGGAATGAGGTTTTACATTAGAGGATTTTTTATATTCTAAATATAGCATTAGTGGTCTACATAAGTGAGGACTAAATATAACATACAGTATCATTATAAAAATAACATTAGTGGTCTACATAAGTGAGGAATAAACCTAACATACAGTATCATTATAAATATAGCATTAGTGGTCTATATAAGTGAGGAATAAACCTAACATACAGTATCATTATAAATATAGCATTAGTGGTCTATATAAGTGAGGAATAAACGTAACATATAATATCATTATAAATATAGCTTTAGTGGTCTACATAAGTGAGGATAAACCTAACATACAGTATCATTATAAATATAGCATTAGTGGTCTATATAATGAGGAATAAAACGTAACATATAATATCATTATAATATAGCTTTAGTGGTCTACATAAGTGAGGAATAACTGTAACATATAATATCATTATATATGCTTTAGTGGTACATAAGTGAGGAATAACTGTAACATATAATATCATTATAAATATAGCTTAGTGGTCTACATAAGTGAGGAATAACTGTAACATAATATCATTATAAATATAGCTTTAGTGGTCTACTAATGAGGATAACTGTAACATATAATATCATTATAATATAGCTTTAGTGGTCTACATAAGTGAGGAATAACTGTAACATATAATATCATTATAAAAAGCTACATAGGAAATCACCTGCAGTGAATTCGTTTCCAGTTAATTTTCACTGTGATGGGGAATGATTTGTTGGTTCTTAACATCTTAGTTTTTTCAGGATAATTTGGGATGATTAATAGATCACGTGTGCCATTACCTAAGAAATACTAGAGCTACTAAAACAAATACACGGATTTAACACGACCAGACTAAAGGCTTGTACACACGTGCGATCTTGCGCAAAGAAGGAGCAGCTGACGAATGGTCATACCGGATGATAATCATATGTGTATGGCCGTTCGGTTGGTCATTGTTTACTTGCTGATAACTACTACTCAATGCATCTGCTCCTGCTGTGATGAACAATTTTTGAATTTGACATCATGGTTGGGGCTTGGGAGTGTAAGTCGCAAAACCCTATGAAGTGCCTCTCATCCCTGTGAAACAGAGCTAACTTCAATAAAATGACATGGGAAATGCTAATACAGCCGTAAATGTCAGACCTATCTTGCACCGCCCCTTTCTCATGCACTCCTATGGGCTCATGCTTCCAAGCACAGACCGCACCGCCATTGACTTAAATTGAATTCCTCATGGGCACTTTGCCTCTGGCTATCCTACATGTACCATCCCTAAGAATGCATCTCTGAGAGAAGCAAAAGAAAAAATAAATGTTGAAAAGAATATTGGAAATAAAGTAAAAAATGTGTTTGTAAACAAAACTTCAATGTAAGTAAGTGGGATCTGAAACCTTTACAAACTGTAGTGTCATACATCAGCTTGGGTTCATATTATAGGCTAGTGACATAAGAAAAGCAAAACATTCTAAACAGCCTGACACAGACAGACACTGTCTGACAATAGAAGAGTCTATTTTAAAATCAAACACTGCAATTTTTTCTATTCCTAGAAAGCCACTGTAGTCTGAAAGTTCAGAAATACAGAGAGCTTTTGTTTTTGATGTCCATCATGTTTACTCTGCCTTGATTTTCATAAATAGGCTGCTTTCTGGGGATACCAACTGGAAAATGGGGTATAGGCAATGCATATGTCATATTGAGAAAAACATACTTTATTTATCAGCTGCTTATATATTTTATAACAAATGTTTCATAGTATCAGCTCTTGCTGCACAATTGATGAGTTAATAAGATGTGGAAAGGTTTGCCCGTGCTATTCATTTGCAGCAACCAATCATATATAAGGTGGCTATACACATGCAATTTCCACAGCATGTGTGCAGACAGATCACATTGGTATTTGTCGGCTCTCATGCTGTGGGGACCGCACACACAGACCCAACCGATCCCCATACGCGATATAGGGAGGAGTTACCAACCAACAGAATTTTTCTCATCGGGTGCACCTTTACTAAGATAGGCATCTGTTTAAAAAACAGCTGATCACTGTATCTAGAAGGCAGATCTATCATTTTGACGCTGCTGTGGACTGCACAAATGGGACTTTTTGAAGAATTTCATCCTTCTCCTTGTTTAAGGTAATTATAAACTTAGATAACCTTAAGCAGCTTTGTAATTATATTCAGGCCGCCATGATATTTCCATATATCGTTCGATCGGGCCAATATCAGGGTGATTTTGCTTCTGGACACATCAGTAAACCAGGGCCAATCGTGCGGTCTCCTATGGACCACATGATTGGTCATGGCGAACTGTTGGCTGTGATTACTCTGTTCTGACACTATCTTGCCTGGCAAACGGTCGACCGGCCTGAAAAATCTGCCCATGTGTATCAGCCATTACATAGTTTAAAAGAAGACAATGGTCCATCAAGTCCAGGCAAAACGCAACAGTCAACAACAGTCGACTGTCTCATTACACATGAATTGATAAGATGAAAAACTCCTTTGCACAACAATCTTATTCTAAGGCTGCAAGAGGCAAACATCACAAACATGTTGGGCAGTGTGTACTTCTGTTTACAACTTCCAATCAAGTTGTTTCCTCTTGCCATTATAGCCAAAACATTGGCATATGGAGTCACTCTGAAATCTTTTATACAACACTACACATGATAGGGACTTTAACTACCATGCTAGCAGAGTCTGACGGTACAACATTGACAAGGGCTAAATCCAGGTTCTGAGCACATACAAGAACTACCATATTCTGTGACTTTTCTGCATGCTTTATTCTGGTATTTATTATTCTGACATACATTTGAATGTACAGGATGTGGCTGTCGAGGTTCAAAATAAGACAAAATTGCCCTAGACCTGGCCAAGCAATCAAATTCAGAAAAAAAACCACAGACAGGTCTTTAATAATTATTTATATCAGATGTGAAGGATGTATGAAGAAAAAAAATCAAGCACACATTTAAAGTAATACTCAAAATGTACAGGATCAGGTTAAGATATAAAAAATAAAGATAGCAGCATGTTAAGTACAAAGTGAGAATTACAGTAAAGGAGTCTGAAAGAAAAAATAAAAAAAGATCATGTGGGGGTGGGGCAGGGGAACTACAAAGGACCTCAAAGACACTGGGCAGTTTTCAGCTCGTGGGAAAACTTCCAGCATAAACACAAGAAAGTGTGTAGTGACCATTCTTCCTCAGTGCTACTGATCCCATGTGTCCCCAGCTAACAAATGTTTGTCAGAGGACACAAAGCTCTGTGTGAGTACTAATTAGCATGGTATCACATGGAAAACATATATATGCATACTGCTGCCTAACTGCTAGCTTTTTTCACATACATTTAAATGACTAAAAAGCAAATAACATGACCACTACTTTCCTCTGTAAGCCCTCTGGAAATGCATAATTAATTCTATTTTATATGGCTGTGCTTTTAAAAATATTCTGCAGCAGATCATCAGGAATCTTACTAGGATCCCATTTTACTGTACAGTCCTCAGCTAAATGGATGTGCTATAGATATGTCTCAACATTCTAGACAGCAACAAAGTCCCTAAAACCCTTTAACTTTCACAAGGGCAGCATGATGCTTTAAATAAGTTCCTGCAGACAGCACGATTCTGATTCCTTAGCCAATGTACATGTGCTCTGTATTAAAATAAACACACAATCTGCAGAATTCTAGGAAATGTATCTTCCTCCCTGTTTGCTACATCATATTATAGGGTAGCCATTAAAGGGCTGTCCACCCCCAAACCAAATTCTCCCCCACTGCTCGCCCCAATGTGTAGTGTGTAAAATCCTTACCTTACATCCCTGCTCCAAATGGTTCTCCTGTAATGTACCTCCTAAATCCAGAAAGCTGACCACGAGAAGCCTGGCAGTCCATATAGGACTCTGCCTCCTGTCTCTCCTTCGGGAGAATTTGCACATGCTCAGTGCAGCCCACCCTCCCTCCCATACATGTTAGATTTCTAGTGTAACATCCTTTGCTGTAGTGTAGGGCTCCCTCCCCCAGCCCCACCGCTATAGTTACTTTGTCCAGAAACTCCCCCGATCTGTACTTACTTTGCCTGTTTCCCCTGCGTTCTCCACTGCCGGCAGCCGCATCCATATCACGATGCGGCTGCATGTCCAGCCCCCTGCTTGCAGGATAATGCAAGCAGAGGGCTGTGACAGATCACAGGTGGAAAGATTTAATGTAAGTAATGATCAGGGGAGTTTCTGGACAAACTAATATGGTGGTTGGGGGTGGGGAAGGGAGCACTATACTACAGCAAACAAAAAATGGGTGGACATGCCCTTTAGACACTCGTTAATGACAAAAATCTGAGGCCACCATTTGGGGGAAGAAAAAATTCAAGTGGCGCTGTCCAGCCTTGGACACTGTAGCTGTTTAACTTATCAGTGGTTTAGCGATAGGTGGTTTGTAAGTGTTCAGGTTAGATGTCCTTAAAACAAACATAAAAAAAGTGTTAAAAGTAATAAAGATATTCATGTTAAAATGAAGAACTTCCTGGTTAAGGCACATCTCTATTTCCAGGGGATGAGCTAATAACCCTCTGCTACCATTTATGTCTTGCAGATAGGTTAGTCCGGTTACATCATATATAACAGGAAAAGACCAACTGAAATCATGTTTCCGCTTCACATTTTGCACAAGTAGAATGAACGGGTCTGACACAAAGACAGAATAAATTTGAGGGCCTTGTGGAGTTTTGTTTATTTTAGTTCTGTAAAACTAACAACTGAAATCATTTACACTTGTACCGCATATCGCCCACTTCACATTTCCATCACTCTATGCGAACAAAATTGTGATTTGTTCATGTTGTGTTTTTATAACAATTTTAGAACAATATTAGTGTTTGTGCACTTTCCTGTACAATTGCGTGCACAGTACCGTATATAAATCTTATCATGCAGTCATGGATGTTGTCACTGAAGCAGACTGCCGGCTTGTCATTCTGACAGAATGTCATAGAATGTTTCATAGAATGTATTTCCTTTTATTACCTGTCAAATGACTAAAATTCCTGCTGTCAAAGTTCTGATACTACATTGTGACCTGCCCACACAATTCTAATACCGGGGTCAGAAACAGATCGCCGGCTCTCCTTAATGCCAAATCCACACTAAGTGCGCACAAATTGTGCACACGCTTTGTGTGCGTTGGTGCCCGCTTGCACTGCAATCACTTTCATTTTTGAGGATTGGAGCACAAGTAAATCGCACCAAAAATGGTAAACACTAGCATGTGTCTTTTTAACATGCAATCGGATCGCAATTGCTGTGGACACCTTATGAATGCACAGTAATGCACGTGAAACATGCCACCTTAATGCTGTGCATTATCATATTTCACGATAAACGTTATCGGAGCGCCCACATTGTAACACACTGTGATGTGTGAGAATGGCGTCAGTGTGGCCTGCCCTAACAGTTTAGGGCAGGCCACACTGACGGGCTACACTGTTCTGCATTGAATTTACCTCTGTGTGATATCATTTAATAAGGTAATTCATACAATATACTTATATTAGGAGCACTCCTATATACACCATGGTTGTCTCTCGCAAAGATGAAAGGCTCAACACACGTTACACAATTGAAGCATCCTGCACTACACACTGTCTCCACCATACAGCATTAGTGTAAAGTAAGAACTTTTTGTATTTCCCAATTGAACAATTAAACGGACAATTTACAATTGCAAAATCTTTCCTTTAGAGTAAATGCAAATTTAGTAACTGACTGTGCTTGGGACAAGGCAAAGAACACGTAAACCGTAAACTGATTGACCGTTAAAAGCCGCAACATACACTAAGTCCATCTTGAGAAATCAAACATACACAAAATGTTGTTGAATGTAACCAAGCTTGTTGGAAATCACTGTTAATTATATAATATACATTTTTATGATTAAAGTAATAGGGCTTATTATGAAGCAACTCCTAAAAGAACCAACTCATAACATAATGAATCGAGTAATGAAGCAATGCTAGATTTACACTAAAAAAGAGAAACTGTGTCAACATGTCTGTGTAGGTACTACAGTTCATCCATATTTGCTACAAACACAATCTAGTGGACGTAACTATGTCAGATTGCACCAGTACCTTGATTCCAGATGTCCAGCTGTTCATCCACTCTCCTCTGTGCTCAGCAAACAGAGCTTAAATGAAACAGAAAACCGGAAATAGAATCTCAGTTTATTTCAAAGGATTTAAAAGATCCTTATGCATCCCAGCAGAATCCATGCGAGACCCTGTAGCAGTGACACAGTCCCAAGTATCACACAAGTTTCTTTGAAAGTAGTAGAGGGGGCTGGCTGGAAGGTAACATCCCTTTCAGAATGTGTGTTTTCCTTGCTAAAGGCAGAGCACGTTGAATAGAAGAGGCTGTGTGCTGGAGCAACATATTTCCCTTCATAATAGCCTTGACTGTCTGTGGGCTGGAGGATGTGGGGGAGGGATTTGAGAAAAGAAAGCCAGAACCATCGCACAACTCTCTGCCAATCAAAGGCTTCAGGATCCTGGCAACAGAAGCTGCAGTACAAGCAGAGAGCTCACTTTCAGACTACTGTACCTACAATGATATAACCAAGCAATCCTATGGCTGCTGCATATATTTAGAATAAGCTTGCAACCTAGTAGCAGCTATATTACCCTCTGGGGGGTCATCCATTCTAATCTATCTAGCACAATTACTTTTTTAGGAACTTGGGGCATATCAATCAGGAAATAAAAAAAACAACTGTTTTAAATCCAGATCTTAAAGATTTAAGGACAACTGCACCCTAAAACCCCCCTTAATACGAATCTGTAATTCTATGAGAGGGAAGTAGCCATTATTGCTATCTTCTGTTTTGCTTTCCTTTAAAAAGTAATTATTACTTTTAGAAGTTTTGCAGTGCTTGCAAGTTTCAGTCTCCCTGGCCAAGATCAATGAACATATCGTTATGAATTTATTTTAAACCATTAGTTAGTCAGTGGCTGGCTTAGCTGAAAATATTTGTAACAATATTTTTTATTGAACTCAACCAGGGAGACTGGAAGCTAAGTCAGGGCTAGGCCACACCACCGCCATTTTACCTTGCAATCCGCCATCCACCAACAGATTTTTTACCAAATCTGTAGATGATATCATACAAACAGACAATGGAAGTTGATTATCCCATGGCCGCAGGAGTGGCATCAGTGATTGGCTGAGACATCTGGTCTGATGCCGCTGCCAGTTCGGCCCTCTGCTGCTGCTTGGCATGAAAAAGGCATGAGACAGCAGCAGCAGAGAGCTGAAGGAAAAGTCTGTGTAATAATAGGTTTTGGGGGGGTAATTAGATTAAATTTAAATTTTCGTTTGGGGGGTGGGCATTCCATTTAAAGTGAGAAAAGAGTATGCCCCTTTAAAATTATGCAAACATATTATTCTCATTGGGGATCTTACAGAGAGTAACAAATCAGGAAAAGCCGTCAAAAGTTAGGTACAAACACTACAAACCTTTAAAGATGACAGACAGAATCAAACAGGGAGATTCAATAAAAGTTCTTATCGTTTAAAATGGGGCTAATTTTGCCCCACCAATCAGAGGATAGCTTTCAAATGTTAAATAAGATCTGATTGGTTAGGGCAAAATTAGCGCCATTTTATAACGATAAGAACTTTATTAAATAACCCTTTAAATTTGTTAAAATCACACTACCCACATTCCCTGAGTTTTCCCTATGTAAAGCATAGGGACTGCACAATTCCCCCAGCTGCAGCCAGCTCCCTTTACTTTAAGTAAGGGGGACAACTGCACCAATGGAAATTTTCAGGCATTTCCAAACAATTGCCACACCACACACACACTAACACATTAAGGGACAATACTGTTGGATCTGACAGTATTGTCCCTTTATTGTCCTTTATCGTCAGTGAGTGTAACCACGTTTAATCACACTAAAGAAGGCCATACACATGCAATTACGATCGCGTATCTACCTGCAGATTCCATTGGAATCCGTAGGAATCGACGTTAACATCCCATGGTAACCACATACACAGCCCACTTATACTGGCTGGGTATAGGGTTCGACTGGGATGCTGGGAATTGTAATTTCCAAACATCTGAGTGCCAAGGCTTGACATCACTGCTCTATGGGATGAAATATAAGACAAAGCTTGTCAGGCTGGCATTTGTTTTCATTACCAAGTTGTTAAAGGGCATGTCCACCCCTAAAACTTAACTTTTAATATAATACATTACGGTAACTACCCTCACTTGTCATGGTGAAATTAGCAAAAAATGGTAAGCTGATAATAAAGATAATAGAGGGACTTGTTTACACCAGTAAGTTTACCCGAGCAAATACCTGGCAACCTGGATACAATTTGTGAATGTATATATGCACTTTTGACTGATGCTGATAGGTTTAAAGCTCAGACAGTAAAAACAGCAGAGCACAAATAGGGAATACTGGGAGTTGTAGTTTCTAAACATCTGAGGGCCACGGTTGGACACCTCTCGCTTAAGCCATATATGGGGGACCAATATCTCTCGCTTAAAGATATCAACCCCATCTTTCATCCATATCTTAGCAGATTTTAAAGGGCATTCCACCCCCAAACCTGTAATTTAACCCACTACTGGCCCCACTCTGTAGTGTTAAAATCCTTACCTTACATCCCAGCTCCAAATGGCTGCCCTGCTATCCCCTCCATGTCCAGAAAACTGGCCACCAGGAGCCTGGCAGAGTCCATATAGGACTCTGCCTCCTGTTTCTCCTCCGGGAGAATTTTGCCATGTGCACTGCAGTCCTCGCCCTCCTCCTCCCTTCCGTTTCCCTCTTCCTCCCCTAGTGTAATCCCCTTGTGGTATATTGGTCTCCCCCAGCCCCAACCGCTATAGTAGTTTTTACAGAAACTCCCCCGAACTCTACTTACCTTACCTCTCTCCCCGGCATTCTCCACTGCTCTCAGCACAATCACGGACGCGGCTGCCGGTCGGGCTCCCTGCTTGCAGTTTCATACAAGCAGAGGGCCGGGACACTACGCTGGAGGAAAGAGGTAAGGTAAGTAATGATCAGGGGTGTTTCTGTAAAAACTATAGTGGTTGGGGCTGGGGGGGGGAGACTTACTATACCACAAACTTTTTAATAAGATAAAAGGTCTAATATGAACAGCCTTAGGATATGGTGATGTATTGTGCATCCGATTTTTCCTTGTAGTACTGTTATTATTTGGTCTGTGTTGGACCGGGTGTTGCGCACACATTGGACAATTTTGGCTTAATTGTTCCGGATATCTGGCATAAGTAACTTTTATGTTTGATCCTACAGCCTTTTTATTTTTATTCCAGTTGGCGATTTGCAGCCCATATTTTAGACCTTTTATCTTATTTATATTTCTTGTTGGTATTTATATTCTATGCTGTTAATTTCTGTGAGTTTCAGAGCCGACAGCTCATTTTATACATGTGTATATTTATATATTGTTATTTTGGGGTTTTCCCACACAGCGTGCATTGTTGATATAAACACATATACAATTAAATTTAAAGGGGAACTGTGGTCTCCAAACAAGTTGAGTTTTAAAAGAAAGGCCAGTTTCTTACCTTTACGAACCATCAACCACCTCTCTATGTGCTCCACAGCCCGGAGATAAAGAAATGACTGACCAGAAAGTTAATGGGTGGGAGGCAGACATGTGACATTCCTAGACTGCTCCTCCACCTTGCCACCGCCATTCACAGCCTCAGAACTTGTGTGTGAGGGAGACAGGAAAGTCCCTCCCCTCCCTGCTGTGTGAAGATCCCACAGAGAAGGTAAGGGAATCTACAGCCCTACTCTCCCACATTGTGAAAGAGTTCTCACTCTGCTGAAAAGGATGTTTTCACACAGTTTTTCAGAGTTTTTCACAGTTTACACGGGTGCGCGGGGCAACGGCACCAGCAGATAGGCGGGGCTATGGCATCCACAAGTGGGCAGGACTAAGCACTCACGAGTGGGCAAGGCTAAGGCACCCGTGAGTGCGCAGGGCACATGGGGCTGTAAGGAAGGGGCCAAGGGGGGCCTACAAATGGAGGGGCCATGGGGTCCATGAGTGGGAGGGACCAGGGGGGCTTGCAACAGGAGAGGGGCTGCAAGGGGAGGAGGATACACAGGGCAGATTGGCTGTCATCCACTGACATGGTTTCAGAGCAGGAAGCAGGTGACCTGGTGATTTGCTGCCTCATATCACACACAAAATGTAAAATATCTTCAAAACTATGCAAAATAAACAATGAAAATAAATTGCAAAAATTCTCAGGAGAGCAATTCAATTTCCTAAAGTCATTTTGGACCACAATTCTCCTTTAACAAACCATCTCCTGTTGAAGTGGTCTCTATTCAAATGCACCAAGCACATCTTTTAAACAAGCCTAGCTGTTGTCAATCCAAGTTACAGATTTGTAAAGTCTCTCTTCAAATCTGTCTCTATGACAGGCATACCGTATAACTCGATATAAAGTCGGTTTTCAGGCTGTAAAAACGCCTGAAAACTGAACCTTGACTTATACTCGGGTCAGTCACTCACTTGATGGAGGAATTCGGCTGCTGCATTCACTGATGGTCGCATCCACTGACGTCACTACTCGGCGCCGTGAAATGAGACCGGGGCCAGTAATGACGTCAGTGGATGGGACATCAGTGCATGCGACAGCCAGATTCCTCCATCACAGTGCATGCGGCAGCCGGATTCCTCCATCAAGTGAGTGTTCGAGGGCCCGGACTCTCCTTCAACTGTGACAGCACCCACAGCACCTGGAAAAAGGTATGCATAAAAAAACTGTACTGTACTGTAGTGGAAGGGGGGTACTGTAGTGGCAGGGAAATAGGGTTTTATTCCTGGGGGGGGGGAGAGTAAGGGAGTCATTTTGGTCAGGGACCGGATAGGTAAGGTAAGGTAAGGTAAGGCTGCATAAAAAGAACTGTACTGTACGTAGTGGAGGGTCATATTTTCTACCCTCGACTTATATTCGAGTAAACCAGTTTTTACTAATTTTTGAGGTAAAATAGGACCTCGACTTATACTCGGTCGACTTATACTCGAGTATATACGGTATGTTATAAACATGTCAAAAGCCCCAACCCAAGGGCTATCTTTTCTGAAATTTTACCAGGGCCCGATTTATACTTTTTTCTGCTTTAAGCACAGCCGCCATAACCCCAACTTAAACGTTTTTAAAGGGGGGGGACACCCGCCCTTGATAGTGCAAGATGGTATATTTTGATTGGTTCTTCCAATTGAAAATTCGATAATGAAGAATGCAGTGAAATTTAATTGGAAAATAATTGACCCATGTATGTCCTGCTTTAGACTGCAGGATTAATGGGGCAGGGCAGATATGACTGTATAAATAAACTGTGAAGTGTTGTATGTTCAGATCTACAGTGCATTTATATCTCCTGCATTGAGTATATTCGACAGCTTGTAGCAAAGAAATTAGACACTATATTTTATTGTTTTTTGTATAAATAACTGATTCAGCATCCAAACACTGATATCACAAGTTAAAGAAGATGGGCCCTAAGGCACTACAATCTAACAGGAAGGAAGTGAGTAATAAAACTTTAGTGAAAAGGGCTGTTTGTCCTTTACTGTGCAAATACAATACAAGAGGAAATACATGTTGTAAGCAAGGTGCACCACGTCCCACACCTTCCTTCCAGGCTACTTACATCAACCCTAGTAGGGTTATAGGTGTGTGCACTAGGGAAGTGTTATGAAAATATGTAATTGTAAGTAATTGGTAGTTACCATTCCACCTATGGCACATTTTATGACATTACAATAACCATGAGCTGTTGAAATAAATCATTGTCATAAGGACATTTTTACAGATAAACTTTAATTTCTAAAGTACAATAGCAATGGTAAACCCTTCATATGACAGGATAATAATTTACCTTCCCTGCTTAAAAAACATGATCAAAAATACTGGTACACGGGTCCAACCATTACGACAAAATTCTCATACCCAGAATACGCAACTGAAGTACAAATGATACAGTTGAAGCAAGTAAGAATTGCAAAGCATTTAATTTGACAAATAATAATTTAAAGGGCATGTCCATCCCACACCCATACCTCCTAGAGGGACCAGTGTTTCAGGACACTGGGACAGACTCCTCGGATTTGGATTTTGGCCAGAATGGGAAAGCCTCCCATATGCCATTGAGAAGAAATATCACTGCTCAGCAGAGGTATTTATTTGAAGTTTTGTGGTTTTGAGCTTTGGGGGTGTCCTTAGCCTACAAACAGATTTTAAGTTGGGGGGTGGATATGCTCTTTGAAAGATATAACACAGAGACTTGCTACTTTAAAGTCTGTATTTACTAGTTTGTGAAGGTTCTCATTCATCCAGGTCATGGTATATCTGTTGTATTCAATTAGATCAAATGGACTTGAAGTTTAGTTCTTGAAGACGTTTCGCTAGTCATCCGACTGGCTTTCTCAATTCAGAATGACTGTACAAGAATCTGTGGCAATTATGTACCCGGAAAATCCCAATTAGCATATCACAGCCAGGTGTTAAGGGTGTGATTAGATAGTGGCTAAGAGGTGTTTATAGGAACGGCCCAGAGTAAGGTTGTTAAAACAGCATTGTACATGGCAGACAGTTGGTGTCGAACCCCCCCACCTCTATTTAGGCTTGGTTTTCTTTTTTTCACATAAATGGCCTCCTTAACACCTCTCTTGAACCAGTCACGTTCCTTCGCCAGTATGTTAACATTACAATCTTCAAAGGTATTTCCTTTATCCTTAGAATGCAGATACACGCTGAGTCCTGACCCGAGGAATTGGCTCTTCTGTCTGGGCCATGACGTTGAGCAGTTTGCTGTTTGGTCTCCCACACTTATGTAGACCACTAAAGCTATATTTATAATGATATTATATGTTACGTTTATTCCTCACTTATATAGACCACTAATGCTATATTTATAATGATGCTCCTTCTGCAGACTTTGCATTACCAGTGACATTCCCAGTGCTGCAGACTTTCCATTACCAGTAACTTTCCCAGTGCCTGCAGACTTTCCCATTACCAGTAACATTCCCGTGCTGCAGACTTTCCCATTACAGTGACATTCCCAGTGCCTGCAGACTTTACCATTACCAGTGACATTCCAGTGCCAGCAGACTTTCACATTACCAGAAACATTCCCAGTGCCAGCAGAATTTCCATACCAGAAACATTACCAGTGCCAGCAGACTTTCCATTACCAATGACATTCCCAGTGCCAGAAGACTTTCCATTACCAGTGACATTTCCAGTGCCAGCAGAGTTTCCCTTACCAGTGACATTCCTGGTGCCTGCAGACTTTGCCATTACCAGTGACATTCCCGTGCCTGCAGACTTATTATTACCAGTGACATTTCCAGTGCCAGCAGGCTTTCACATTACCAGAAACATTCCCAGTGCCAGCAGAATTTCCCATTACCAGAAACATTACCAGTGCCAGCAGATTTTCCCATTACCAGTAACATTACCAATGTCAGCAGACTTTCCCATTACCAGTAACTTTCCCAGTGCCTGCAGACTTTCCCATTACCAGTGACATTCCCAGTGCCAGCAGAGTTTCCCCTTACCAGTGACATTCCTGGTGCCTGCAGACTTTGCCATTACCAGTGACATTCCAGTGCCTGCAGACTTTCGATTACCAGTAACTTCCCAGTGCTGCAGACTTTCCCATTACCAGTGACATTCCCAGTGCCTGCAGACTTTATTATTACCAGTGACATTTCCAGTGCCAGCAGGCTTTCACATTACCAGAAACATTCCCAGTGCCAGCAGAATTTCCATTACCAGAAAACATTACCAGTGCGCAGCAGATTTTCCCATTACCAGTAACAATACAATGTCAGCAGACTTTCCCATTACCATTAGCTTTCCAGTCAGTAACATTACCAATGCCAGCAGACTTTCCCATTACCATTAACTTTCCCAGTGCCAGCAGACTTTCCCATTACCATTAACTTTCCAGTCCGTAACATTACCAATGCCAGCAGACTTTCCCATTACCATTAACTTTCCCAGTGCCAGCAGACTTTCCCATTACCATTAACTTCCCCAGTGCCAGCAGACTTTCCCATTACCATTAACTTCCCCAGTGCCAGCAGGCTTTCCCATTACCATTAACTTTCCCGTGCCAACAGACATTCCCATTATTACCAGTAAAATTCCCAGTGCCATCACACTTTCCCATTACCATTAACTTTCCCAGTGCCAGCAGATTTTCCCATTACCATTACCTTTCCAGTGCCAGCAGACTTTCCCATTACCTGTAACATTCCCAGTGCCAGCACACTTTCCATTACCAGTAACATTCCAGTGCCAGCAACTTTCCCATTACCAGTAACATTCCCAGTGCCAGCAGAGTTTCCCCTTACCAGTGATATTCCCGGTGCCTGCAGACTTTGCCATTACCAGTGACATTCCCGTGCCTGCAGACTTTCCCATTACCAGTAACTTTCCCAGTGCCTGCAGACTTTCCATAACCAGTAACATTCCCAGTGCTGCAGACTTTCCCATTACCAGTGACATTCCCAGTGCCTGCAGACTTTACCATTACTAGTGACATTTCCAGTGCCAGCAGAGTTTCCCCTTACCAGTGACATTCCCGGTGCCTGCAGACTTTGCCATTACCAGTGACATTCTCCAGTGCTAGCAGAGTTTCCCCTTACCAGTGACATTCCCGGTGCCTGCAGACTTTGCCTTTACCAGTGACATTCCCAGTGCCTGCAGACTTTCCCATTACCAGTGACATTCCCAGTGCTAGCAGATTTCCCATTACCAGTGACATTCCCAGTGCCTGCAGACTTTCCCATTACCAGTGACATTTCCAGTGCCAGCATAATAGAGCCAGGATAGGGGTCTCCAAACTGCCTGTCATAGAGGCTGCTTGTTGTGTTAAAAAAACGGGTAACAGTTTTATTTCCTGCTCTCCTGTAGCTTCAGCTGAGCTCTTATTCCCCCTCCCTTCACCTTCCTCCATTTGCAACATTGTTGCAGAGTAGGGAGTGATGAACTCTGCTCAGCCTACTCAGCAACAATGTTGCAAACGTTCTACTACAGAAAATAGTGAAGGGGGGGGGGGAATAGGAGCTCAGCTAAAGCGAATCGGAGAGCAGTTCTAACACTCGGAAATGAAGCTGCTAACCGATATAACTCAAAGTCGCCAGTAAACAATTTTTCAGTCGCCATTGCGACCTGGCGACCAGGATTTGTCCAGCCCTAATAAAAGTATTACATTTTGCAACAGGATTACATTTTGCAAGTATTACAGTATTACATTTTGCAAGCTTGCCATTTTGCCTCTAGAATATACTTTTATGTTTGTTTACCCGTTAGCTAGAGAGTAATTATAATTCCTAAGGAAAATTCAGTCACTGTAAGCTGATCATGCAGTTATGACCTTTCAGCTGATGACAATCATTAGAAGATTGGGCCACCATGCTCATTATCCAAGATTATAGCACTTCCTCTCGCAAAATTTCCTTCCTTAGGACTTCAGTTTCATTGGGTGTAATTAGCGACATTAAAACAATACATAACACATAATACTGAGAAGATCCATGGCATGCCAGCTGTGTCTACACTCTATGGTGCACATCATGGAACTTTTCATTTTACAAGTAAGGTTACTTTTATGAATATTTTTAGAAACTCACTTGAATGAAATCATAACAATGAAACTAAGCTTTTCCATACATCTCTTTGTTTTTCAGCAAAAAATATCAATGATTAATCAAGACAAGATGACCATAACATTTTGTTTTTTTGGAGCAGAACTAAACTATTAAAGCAACAAGATCAAAATGTTGATGCTGTACCTCCTCTTCTAGAAAACAAACTCAGGGGTGGTAAATCATCTTTATTCCAGCCTTCTTAGACCAGCATGGTATTTCCAGCTGAATAATAGGATGGAAGGGAGAGGGACACACCATAGGAATTGAGGTTTTACATTGAGGATTTTTTATATTCTAAATATAGCATAGTGGTCTACATAAGTGAGGACTAAATATAACATACAGTATCATTATAAAAATAACATTAGTGGTCTACATAAGTGAGGAATAAACCTAACATACAGTATCATTATAAATATAGCATTAGTGGTCTACATAAGTGAGGAATAAACGTAACATATAATATCATATAAATATAGCATAGTGGTCTACATACGTAAGTGAGGAATAAACCTAACATACAGTATCATTATAAATATAGCATTAGTGGTCTATATAAGTGAGGAATAAACCTAACATACAGTATCATTATAAATATAGCATTAGTGGTCTATATAAGTGAGGAATAAACGTAACATATAATATCATTATAAATATAGCTTTAGTGGTCTACATAAGTGAGGAATAAACCTAACATACTATTCATTATAAAATATAGATTAGTGGTCTATATAAGTGAGGAATAAACGTAACATATAATATCATTATAAATAGCTTTAGTGGTCTACATAAGTGGGAATAACTGTACATATAACATTACCAGTGACATTCCCAGTGCCTGCAGACTTTCCCATTACCAGTAACTTTCCCAGTGCCTGCAGACTTTCCCATTACCAGTAACATTCCCAGTGCCTGCAGACTTTCCCATTACCAGTGACATTCCCAGTGCCTGCAGACTTTACCATTACCAGTGACATTTCCAGTGCCAGCAGACTTTCACATTACCAGAAACATTCCCAGTGCCAGCAGAATTTCCCATTACCAGAAACATTACCAGTGCCAGCAGACTTTCCCATTACCAATGACATTCCCAGTGCCAGAAGACTTTCCCATTACCAGTGACATTTCCAGTGCCAGCAGAGTTTCCCCTTACCAGTGACATTCCTGGTGCCTGCCAGTGCCAGCAGAGTTTCCCCTTACCAGTGACATTCCTGGTGCCTGCAGACTTTGCCATTACCAGTGACATTCCCAGTGCCTGCAGACTTTCCGATTACCAGTAACTTTCCCAGTGCCTGCAGACTTTCCCATTACCAGTGACATTCCCAGTGCCTGCAGACTTTATTATTACCAGTGACATTTCCAGTGCCAGCAGGCTTTCACATTACCAGAAACATTCCCAGTGCCAGCAGAATTTCCCATTACCAGAAACATTACCAGTGCCAGCAGATTTTCCCATTACCAGTAACATTACCAATGTCAGCAGACTTTCCCATTACCAGTAACTTTCCCAGTGCCTGCAGACTTTCCCATTACCAGTGCTGCGGGCCGGTAATGTTTCTGGTAATGGCAATTTCTGACTGGCACTGGAATGTTTCTGTAATGTGAAAGTCTGCTGGCACTGGAAATGTCACTGGTAATGGTAAAGTCTGCGGCCTGGGAATGTCACTGTAATGGGAAGTCTGCACACTGGGAATGTTACTGGTAATGGGAAAGTCTGCAGCACTGGGAAAGTTCACTGGTAATGGGAAAGTCTGCAGGCACTGGGAATGTCACTGGTAATGGCAAGTCTGCAGGCCACCGGGAATGTCACTGGTAAGGGGAACTCTGCAGGCACTGGGAATGTTACTTGGTAATGGAAGTTGCTGGCATTGGGAATGTTACTGGTAATGGGAAAGTGTGCTGGCACTGGGAATGTTACAGGTAATGGGAAGTCTGCTGGCACTGGAAAGGTAATGGTAATGGGAAAATCTGCTGGCATCTGGGAAAGTTAATGGTAATGGGAAAGTGGATGGCACTGGAATGTTACTGGTAATAATGGAACATCTCTGGCACGGAAAGTTAATTTAGGGGAAAGCCTGCTGGCACTGGGGAAGTTAATGGTAATGGGAAAGTCTGCTGGCATTGGTATGTTACTGACTGGAAAGTTATGGTAATGGAATGTCTGCTGACATTGGTAATGTGCCTGGTATGGGAAAATCTGCTGGCACTGGGAAAGTTAATGGTAATGGGAAAGTCTGCTGGCATCAGGAAGTTAATGGTAATAGGAAGTCGGCTGGCACTGCAAATGTTACTGGTATGGGAAGTCTGCTGGAACTGGGAAAGTAACTTTTAATGAAAGTCTGCTGGCACTAGGAAAGTAACTGGCAATGGAAAGTCTGCTGCACTAGGAAAGTAACTGGCAATGGGAAAGTTCTGCTGGCACTGGGAATGTTACTGGTATTGGAAAGTCTGCTGCACTGGGAATGTTATTGGTAATGGGAAAGTCTGCTGGCACTGGGAAACTTAAGTTCTAATGGGGAAGGGATCTCAACCTCCCCCAACATCTCAAATTGTCTGCCCATCTATCTATCTCTATCTTTGACTAATAATGTCCTCTTCTGCATTGTTGTCTCCCGTGTACTTAAAGGGAGTACCTCTTTTCTAAAAACCTCTGAGAGGAGCCTCAGAAGCGGAACAATTTCCTCCCTGCCAGGCTCCTGGTGGACAGTTTTTGGACTTTGGGGGGGACATTACAGGAGAACAATTTGGAGCTGGGATGTAAGGTAAGGATTTTTATGCACTACACAGTGGGACCAGTAGTGGGTGAAATTATAGTTTTGGAGGTGGACATGCCCTTTAAAGAATAGGGAGTCAGACACAAATAAGGAAATTTTATAGTCCCGAGCATTCTACCTATGCTTTACATAGGGAGAATGGTCGGAACTGTGTGTAAAGGGGACTTTTGAAAAGACAGACAGAATCTGCAAGAATCTGTGTGTACCCGACTTAAGTTTCTGCCAGCTCCAGTTTGATTAATTGAAGAACGGGTGGTAAGACTTAGCCTTTACCTTGTTCAATTAATGTAAAAAATGTTATGTCCTCTTTTTCAGCAGAGATACCCTTTAAGACTAAAGGTGATCATACATTAGGCCGATTTTATGTACATCTGACAATCAATCCGACATTTCCATTGATTTGCTGAAAAATTTTACATTTTCCCGATCTTATTATGCGAGTATAGATTTTAATAGCGATCATAATTACGATCAGTAAAATCGTTCAAGTGATCAATTCAATTGGTAAAATGATTGTAGTGTTTTTCTGAAGTTAGATTAAATGTAAATGTAATGTAATCTCACAATAGACAACATTCAACATTAATCAACAAACACAATTGAATGTCGAACAATATTTGTTGGTACATCTATGTACAATTAACATTGTACTCTGTCTATCAAGTTCGTCAGATTAAGATCGCAATTACATCGTAATAACCTTTTGTAGTGTATGGCCGCCCAAACTTTGTTCTTGGCTGATCTCCAATTCAGTGCTAAATACAAATAACTTGAACTGGTGCATATGGGTCATTGCAAAAATCTTTAAAGATGGGTGGTACTGATGTTTCAGCAGTAAAGGTCAGACCCCAGGAAGATGTCACTATAGCTGTGCTGGAATTACATGAAATTATTGTCTGGCTGCCATTACTTCATGAATTTTGATGATTCTGCTTAACCCTCTGCATCTTCTTGCATTTTTATTGTGTTCAAAGTTTTTTTTTTATTTCCATTGAACAAGCTGAACCATTAAAGGTACCCTTGGAATTCCTTGGTCGCTTCTTAGATAATATATTTCACATTAGGGGATACCTTATTTTTTATATAATAGTAGAATATGATCTCATATTATATAATTCAAATATTACTTTCTCAGCCACTATTGCAACCCTGAACTTGGTTCAAGACCACTATGACCTTCTACACAATTTTCTTCTATTGTTGCAAGGGTTTTTTTCAGTAGTGGAGGGCCAGTGCTGAAAGAATCAGTGACGAGTGCTTGCTGCCAATAGCTACAGTTTTACATACTATTGTGGTACATAATAGCCACAGATTTTCGCAGCGAGAGACCATTTTTGGCGAATGCTGAAAACAAGGTGTTGCTAAGTAACTGAAGGCAGGATAAAATAGTTTCCTAGTTGTGAAAATCTTTTTTTTCTCTTGAGTGTGGACATTCCAGGAAAACGTAACGTTTTGTGTTTATTAGAGAGAAATAATTGTAGTAGAAGGAAGGAATCTTTCTAATGGTTTAAGATCTGGAAGTTGCCAGGAGTAAACTAGTGCGGTACGATAAACAGCCATCAGTAAATAATTCATCATTTCTAGCTACTTTGGGAAACTCTGCTGAGATGTAGACCTGGTATAACGTTTTTTTTTGTTAACCAAAACTTAGTGGTTAAGGTCCTTATCCTGGTCAATAGACTTTAATAGATTTTGGGAGTATAGATCAAAGCAAAAGCCTGATGGAAAATCTGTGTCCGATGGGTGGATTGAAAAACCAAACAACCAAAAATAGATCGGTTTATATGGTGCAAATATCTATGCCCACCAAATGATTTCTATACAGGAGTGATTGATATTTTTTTTTTCCACCGGCCATTTATCTACACTATATGGTTGCCTTAGACGTAAAAACCTCTTGGACAGTCAATCAACATTAAATTGCAATTTGCTTTGACCATGATGAAAATAAAATCAATTATAAGGCACAGACTGTGCAATCTTAGGTACAGAAAGGGTTGTTGGAATCAAATTATTTGTAGGGGGAAGATAAAATTTATTTAAAAGACCATGTCCACCCTTCAAACCCAGAGATCTATATAGTTGCTTACCTCACCACAGTCGCTGAAACCCATAATCCCTGTGTTTCTTAGCACAAGAAAGCCGGCATCTCACACAGATGCTGGCTTTCTTCTAATTGCAGCAGTCAGTACTGCATTGACGATAACAGATACTCTCACCTCAATCGTGAGGTGAAAGGTATGATTATGGGCTTCAGGAAACTATAACTATAACATCTAAGGTTTGGGGATGGAAAAGGTAATTTATAGATTTTTGATCTAGGAATACATGCAGTTAATACAAATAACTAATTCTCCATATTTTTATAATGCTCAAAAACAGAAGAGAACAGATGATGTAGTGAATTTAACAGCTGTGTTTATATATGGAGAATTTTTTAAGCAGAATGAAAGAAGTCTGTCAATGTAAAAGGTGCTCACAGTGTCTTATACTTCCTCCCCCACTTTTGTGGACTGATAACAAGGCCAAAATTGAGAAACCGGATGAAAATTTAACTAAAGAAAACTTTAGCGAGTGAGTGGACAGATACTGTCCTGCAACAAGTCATCTGGGGAAAGTTTAGCTGTGCCCGATACATTTTTTGCCTGTTTTGCTGAAATAGCAGTATGCTTCTGAAGGTTCTAATTCATCTAGCATTGTACATAATAACATACTGTATGAAAATACAACACTCAAAATCATTTTTATTATAGCTGGTTGTTTTTTTTCCCCAACATTATCCTCTAGTTAGGTGGTAGAGATAAAATACTACTGGTAGTACCTTGACTACTGTGTTTTCAATAAATAAATGCCACTGTCATTCAATTAAACACATAACAATAAATACTAGTAGATTTATGACTCAGTTACCTGCTGACAGAGTTGCCAGACGTCCCTATTTGGGCAAGATTGCCTGACTGCAGGGGCAAAATCCGGGGTCCCGCAGGACTGAAGGCCTGAAATCCCACCTCCAGGAATGGTAAGAGTAGTATAACAAGGGTTCACCATGCAGTATATCAACAATAAATGGTCACATGACCCCAATCACCTGACAGGTGTGGCCCAATTAAAGAACACGTAATAGCAAAGCATAGAAGACCTTCCCTTGACAAATTTTTTCTCCCTGTTACTCCTCTTGACATTTTCCCTTCATGTTCAATGACAACATTTTTAATATCAATTTTTAATATCATATAAATATATATGATATTAAAGCCTCGGAACAACACTAAATTAGAAGGCAGAACACCTTAACATAAAGCAGTAATCAGTGTCTCGCCTCTCACTTTGATGTGGATGCTGTAAAATTTACATTAATAACTTTTTTTTTGCTTTGTGTTCCCACATTCCAGGATCACACATTTTTGGTCAGTGACTTTTATGTTCATTGCACATGCCCAGTCATAGCTACTGGAGAACTTGAAGCAGGTCACGCTTAAAAGTGTCTAGTATCACTTCTTTTTATAAGTAATTTCCTAATCAAAGGTACCCCCAAAATAGAATCTTTACAGACATGCTCTGTTCCTCATCCAGAAAAAATATGATTATTATCAATAAACTACTTTGAATATTCTTATATTGTCCTGTGTGCACCAGGACTAAAAGATCTACTTAGTTAAGGGGAAACTGGTCCAAAAAGGACTTTAGGTAAATTGAAAGGAATTGCTTTCCTGCAACTAACTTTAATTATATTCTTTTACATAGTTTTAAAGATATTTACATTTTTTTTGCATGGTATGGTAGCGCATCAGCACAGACCCCCTGCACTTCCTGCTCTGAAACATGACATTTACTTTGCCCTTGTTCTCCTCCTTCCTCCTTGCAAGCCCCCCTGTGTCTCCTCCTTCCCTTGCAACCCCCCTTGCCCCTTGCACCCTTCCTTGCAGCTCACGGCCCCTCTACTTGCAGGCCTCCCTTGGCCCCTTCCCTTACAAGCCCCCCCCCCCTTTGCAGCACCACCATGGCACTTTCATTTGCAGCCCCTGGGTCCACAAATGAAATGCTGCAGTCCCACTCAGACCCATAGCCCCTCCCACAGAATACTCAGAACTCAGTCTGAAAAGGCTCTTTCACACAATTTTTTGTAAGGTGGAGTATGGGTCTGGTGGGGGAGGGGCCATGGCACCCAAAGTGGGAGGGACCATGAGGAGGGTAAGGATGTAGATTCCCTTACCTGTGCTTGCTGGAGGAGCAACATTTGGAATGTTACATGTTTCCCTCCCACACCTTAACTTTCTGATCAGTCATTTCTTTTATCTGCTGTGGAGCACGTGAGAGGACTGTGGAGCACGTAGGGTAGTTGATGGCTCATTTTAAAGGCAGAAACTAGCCTGGAGTTCCCTTTTAAGCATCATGGTCTACACAGCTTTTTAATGTTTATTTGTGAATTATGCACTTCTTGTTTACATGTAGGCATGGGTTTTCACAAAATAACATTCTGCTTGGTTATCAGTACCAAGAATATGTTGCTCCCTTCAGCCAGAGTATTACATTTTCCATAATGGTTTGCATACCTTAAGGATCACTGAAGATGCATTTCTATACTGATGGGTGTAGCCTGGAGTAGAGGTTCCCCTGGTTCTGCTGTATCCCCATCGAAATAGGGGGACAGGATGCTGAGAAACATCCTTTTGCCACTACTGACATCCTATCAGTTACTTGTCGCTGACTATAAATGAGTCACAGTGAAAAGAATAATGTGCTTGTGTGCCTTACGTTCATCGGATAAAGTCTCAAACAAATGAGTATTATAGTGGAGGAGTTGAGGAGTTCCGTGACCAAAAGCACGAGGCCGCAGGCCAAGTGCCTTTTATACAGGGCACGGAACTCCGAGGTAACTTATAAATCCCTAGGAATTTTCAGTAGGTGGTATTATCTATTATAACCCATCCCCCTTTCCTGCAGGATCCCTTGCAGTATGTGCAGTCCCAACATCATCCATTTTAATAATACAATTCACAGGCTAACAACCCCTCTTTCCAAGACACACACTACCTTTACTTTCATGTAGGTTCACAGACCCCCCTTTGTCTTAGTCACAGTCACATCCACTGTCATCCTCCCTCCCCTCCTCCTTTCTGGCTTGTCTGTTCAGACACAAAAAAATATAAGTTGACATATCCATCCTCCGTTTTCAGACTCTGGATCAATAGTTTCCTCCCCTTGTGTGTGCAGTGTGCGGGCCAGCAGGATTACAGTCACCTGACCTCCTTCCACTCCTGGTTTTTCTCAGCAGCTGCGAGAAAAATTATGAGACCACCCACCTGCTCAATCTGGTAACTTGCAGATCTTTTAAGAGCTGCCCCCTCTGCTTCCTCCTAGATTTCCCGACACACGCTACACATTTCCTTCGGGACTGCCACTTTGGTGAACCAATTGAAGTAGTTCTGTTACATGGGGCACGTCCGTGTTATAATCGGCGCGCTACTACGCATAGCGCGCCGTTATGGGGATATTCTTTACAGTTCGGCCCCCATAGGAATCAACAGGAGGGGTGGGTTATAAGTAATAATACAGCAGCAATATGAACACATTTTATTCTGCAGATTCTTTCGACCATTGTGTTTTCAGATCAGGGTAAACTTCTGGCAAATAAAATTGCATGTCTACAAAAATCCTTCCATTTTGAATGCATTTTTCTTTATGATTATGTAGCAAACTGTGTAATGACATTTAATAACTCCATAAAAAAACCACAGAAGAATCCTGGTTGGAGGTTTGACAGATACAGAGCTTTCTGGCAACAAAGGATGTGTCTCTTGGCTCTCCTTGTCACTTCACTCCTGTGCTTTTATTCCTGCACCCACTATAAAACAGGAAGATGGGTGGTAAGATAGCACTCTATTATCAATGGCTTCCCTGAGGTTTTCTTTGTTGTTTCAGGAGAGGCACATTTTGCAAAACCAAATGATCTGGTCATTTACCACTCAATATGTAATTATTAGACTGTGTATTTATCTGTTTGAATATTATGTATAATCCATGCTTTGCTGCTGACCTGACTATACATAACTCTTTAAATAAACCTGCTATAAAATATACCACAATAATAGAATCTGCCACTTGTGATGACACTAGGTATAAAGCTTGTATGACACTAGTAGAAAGCTTGGTCACACACTTACTGATAAAGAGACAATCCCATATTATTGGCGGGATCGGCCCCCTTTTTCGGTAATATGCGTCAGCATCGAAAACTGATGTCATGTACATATTTCGGCTCTGTAGTATATGGAGTTGGCTGCAATGTTAGGGCTGCAAACGTGATTCTGTCTGTCATCTTTTAAAGGGTATGTCCATCCATTTTTCAACTTTCTTTTTTACTGTCTTACTGAAGAACAGGAGGTAAATCTCTTACCTCCTGTCCTGCACTTACTTTCTTTAAAACAAGATAAAACCAGTTTTAATTACATTTAACAGTAGTATTGCAATGGTTTAATAACAACATAACATGTGCGTAGGAATATAACTGCTAATGGTGCACGGTATGTTGTACAGTGCACTACGCCTGTATATTGTGTGTCCTTGTAAGTTGTCTGTTGTGTGTATTCTTTTCCTCAGAGGTTGTATCCAATAGGTAAATTTTCGTCCAGTAATCTGTCCTCCCAACAGGTGGTAACAGGATCTTGTGTTTGCAGTCAATCATCACAATGTGCAAGGGATCACACCAAACAGATCAGACCCATCACCACCACTTCTATCTACTTTCACTTTCTCTCCTCTTAGCCATAGAGAGAAGGGATGTCTTGTCCTTTATTACTCAACTGATACCACCTGCAGGCTGGAGGTGGTATATAAGGAGCCTTGGTGTATATCTCCATTACAATACAAATCACGTCCTGTAAAACTACAGAAACTTTTTTTGGATTGGCTAAGACTGCTACATCATTGGATGTTATACTGCTCTACTCTTCCTTTCAGTATCATCACATGGAGCAGGCCCAGGGGTAGGTTTAATAAGCTCTAATTTTGACTGTCCCTTATTGAAATAGGAATCTCAGCTCTGTAAGTAAGTTTATATTTTTTATATATTTTGTCTTGTACCTAATATACGTAAGTGCTATACTTTTATATACTTTTTATTGATGGTCATTTAATGGTAATAGTGAGATGTACACAATACATATAAATCCTTCTATATGTAATATCATATACCCCCACCTCATTGGTAGCTCCTAAAAACTCAATGCAATCTCCTATGAAGATATATATTTATATAATTAAGGATATATACCGGTATTGTCCATTGGGTCCATTTAAGGTAGCGTATTGGACTTTTTTCAGGTGCTATTCTTCTAATGCTGCATGATGAATTCAGTGCAATTCTGCAGGCCTACTATACACAAGTGCTGTGGTGTGTAGGCACAAAATGTAATTTTGTATGCACACAGAAAATATATTTCTGCACACACCGCCAATTTCAAATTAGGGAACATTGGTTGCATATGGAATTCCCTCAGCCCTACAACTGGCATGTGTATTTCAGTTTTAGCTAACTATCCCCAAAAAATGTTTTTCATAAGTCATGTTTGTGTATTTTAACATTTGACATAAGTACTTTCTCCAATCAGTCTGTTGGCATGAGGGCAATCATACGGCATGAGGGCAATCATACATCCAATGTAATAAGCCGACAGCAGTTCTCACTGTATTTCTTCCATTGTAAAACTTTTGTGACCATAAAGCCATCCATTCTAGAGTTTAAAAAGTAATATTACATTGCTTGGGTGGCTGCTGCATGGGTGTCTTGAGATACCAGTGCAATTGCCGCAACCGCTAAGCAACAATAAGTATTTAGCGTAATGCCCATTAGTGCAATGTCATGTAAGTGCCTTGGGCTTTTGTATAGTGCAGTTTCATATGGGATTGGAACCTCACGTCTGGAGGCCAGGTTTTGTTTTAATGTTAGTTTAGTGAAATATATTGTTCAGCCACTATCCAGCATTACTCTGCTGGTATTTGCCAGTAAAAAATTCCCCCCAACATGACCCCCAACATGACCACTTGGAATGCAGGGGAATATGATTCAGACTAATATCAGACTATGTGATTTTATGGAATTGAATAATCATTAAAGGGCATGTCCATCCCTTTTGTAAAATGTTACTGTAGTGTAGGGCCCTCACCCACCCCAACCCCGCCTTAGTGATTTGCAGAAAAACTCTCCCGATCATTACTTACCTTGCCTCTTTCGGCCCGCACTGACACGACCCACTGTTTGCATGAAACTGCAAGCAGGGACCGGAACGGCAGCCTTGTCCGTGATTGGCTGAGAGGCAGCTAATCACTGGCGTGGCTTCTGGCTGTACAGAACCCAGGGGAAACAGGCAAAGTAAGTATAGATGCGGAAGTTTTGCTGCAAATACTATATTGGGTGAGGGAGCCCTACACTACAGAAATTGGATTTGGAGTTAGGGGGAGGGAGAGAGAAACGGGGGGAGGGAGGGGGAGGGAGAGGGGGGAGGGCTGCCTGCGCATGTCCAAATTCTCCCGGAGGAGAGACAGAGGTAGAGTCCTATATGGACTCTGCTAGGCTCCTGCTGTTCACTTTTTTGGACTTGGAGGGACATGTCAGGCAGCCATTTGGAGCAGGGATGTAAGGTAAGGTTACCACACTACACAGTGGGGCCAGTGTGGGTTTAAAATGTAGTTTTGGGGGTGGACATGCCCTTTAAGCATATCCCAATGCAATAAATGCATAATTAAGTGCTGTAACAGTGAGGAACAAGGCAGGTCCATTCTGTTTTCCTTCTCTCTGTACATTAGGAGGTGACAGTGTAACTAGTTGGAAGATTAGTTACTTTTGTTCTTTTGATCCCTTAGCTGGATCAGCCTTTAACAGTTGTTACATTTCACCCACTAAATAAATCACTCCAGCACTCATCTGTAAGTCCTTGCATTTCTACATCCCACCCGCATGGTTCCCTTTGTATTTAACACAGAGACAGTTTAAACGTTTCATATCACCTTGATTCTATGTTAAAGTGTAATTTTCAGAGTGCTTCTTCAATTTGTTCCCGGATTGTTATGTTTTTTACCCTCTGCTCTTCTTGGCTGGCTGGCTGGCCAGATTCAGAGATACATTAAAGGGAAACTGTGGTCCATAATTACTTTAGGTAAATTGATAGGAATTGCTCTCCTGAGAATTTTTAACATGTATTTTTCATTTGTTTATTTTGCATAGTTTTTTGTGTGTGAATTGGCAGCAACATCAACCAGGTCCCCTACACTTCCTGCTTCCTGCTCTGAAACCATGTCAGTCAATCTGCCCTGTGTCTCCTCCTCCCCTTTGCAGCCCCCCTGGTCCTCCCACTCATGGACCCCATGGTCCCTCCGTTGCTAGCCCCCCCCCTTGGCCCATTCCTTACACAGCCCCATGTGGCCTCGCCCACCCGTGGGTGCCAAGCCCCGCCCACTCACGGTGCCATTGCCCCACCCACTCACTGGGTGCCATGGGCTCCAGACACCCCCCCCCCTACAGAAAACCCTGTGGAAACAGCCTTTTCAGGCATAGTGAGAACTGTTTTCACATGTAAGAGAGAAGAGCTGTAGATTCCCTTACCTACTCTATTAAGACTTCACCAGCAAGAAGGAGGAGGACTTCCTGTCTCCCTCACACACTGAGGGAGTCTGAATCTGTGCTCGCCGGCGGCACTGTGCAGGAGAAGCCTTAGGACCAACAGTTCCCCTTTAGGCTTATTCTATGCTGCCATGTTGGTACTGCTTGACTTGTGTTATTATTTATTTTAATTAATTTATTATTAATCACGGAGGTGTTGACTTGGGTTAATCTCCCCAGTTATGCCTCTACTATCATTGCAGTAATCAATTCATGCTTCAGCAAAAATTGAAGACCTGAAATTTGCAGTCCCTTATAGACCCTGGCACACCCATAGACTACTGGCCTTGTCTAAATCTGACCCATCAAGTATATGTGCTCCTATAGCCACAGTATCCTCTACTCTCTGCTATTGTATTACATGTTAAAACATTTCTGATCCAACCGGTTTGTTTAGAACTGGCCTGCAACTTGATGCTGCAGTGACCTGGTAAGAACCCCCAGTTTGCCAATGGTATTCCTATAAAAGGAACTCTGTTTAGAGTGTTGGATATTGCTGTATGTGAATGATATCCAGACAGATTCACATAGAAATCCCCCGGGGTTTTAGGGATAGAATGTTCTGTTTTAACCTTCTCCATGCACAGTTGTCCAGTATGAGCGCACTTAACTTCCTTCATCCAAAGAGCACAAGACAGATGCTCCTGCACTGTGCTGGTTTTAATATCCACCAGACACTTGTGTATATTTAGCCGTATGGTGTATGGAGACAGACAATTTACAGAAACTTACAGGGTTATCAGTAAAAGTTCTTATGTTAAAAAGGGTTGCTAACTTTGCCCCACCAATCAGATGTTAGCTTTCAAATGTTAATAAGATATCTGATTGGTTGGGGCAAAATAGCTCCTTTAAACAGTAAGAACTTTTATTGAATCTCTCTAGTGCCATATTAAAATGTGGATTGGATCTTTGTTTGAGGCAATTTACATGGAACAAATGTGACAGGAAAATTTTTTAGAAATAAATCTCCTCTATTTAACAGCACAATTCATTTCCCCTAGATGTTAAAAAACAGTACTCAGAAACACCGCTGGATACATTACCAGTAACTTTCCCAGTGCCTGCAGACTTTCCCATTACCAGTGACATTCCCAGTGCCAGCAGAGTTTCCCCTTACCAGTGACATTCCTGGTGCCTGTCTATCTATCTATCTATCTATCTATCTATCTATCTATCTATCTATCTATCTATCTCTTCTATCTATCTATCTATCTATCTCTGCTATGTATCTATCTATCTATCTATCTATCTATCTATCTCTGCTATCTATCTATCTCTGCTATCTATCTATCTCTGCTATCTATCTTATCTCTGGCGCGGCGAAGCTTGCGATCTATCTCTGCGCTGGCTATCTAGTATCTTCCCTTCACTCCTCTTTAGTGCGCGCCTTGTGACCCCTTCCTCCCGCGGCGCCAGTGCTGTCCTTCGTGCGATCGAGCTCTGCCGATCGATCGATCTCACGAGCGAGCATACCGGCGAGCGCCGGCGAAGCGATCTCTGCTATCTAGCTAGCGAGCGAGCGATCGATCGAGCTAGCGAGCAATCGAGCGAGCGACGAGGATCTAATTCTAGCGATCCTAAGCGAGCGCGTGCTCGCGCTAGCTAGCTAGCGAGCTAGCGCTGCTATCGTAAGCTATCGCTGCGAGCGAGCGAGCTCTGCGATCTAGCTAGCGAGCATCCTAGCGAGCGAGCCGAGCGAGCTAGCTAGCGAGCGAGCTATCGCCGGCGAGCGCGGCGATCGATCGACGAGCTCTGCTAGCTATCGATCGCGGCTAGCGATCGAGCCGGCAGCTAGCGATCGATCTCGCGAGCGATCGACTATCGAGCGCTGCGAACCGGATCTATCGATCGATCTCGGCGAGCTACTATAGATCTATCGATCGCTGCGAGCGAGCTAGCTCGCGACGAGCGAGCGCGGCGATCGAGCTCGCGATCGAGCTAGCGAGCGCGGCGAGCGATCCTATCGAGCATCTGCAGCGGCTAGCTAGCGAGCGAAGCGATCTATCTAAGCGAAGCTCGGCGAGTGCGAGCGAGCGAGCGAGCGAGCGCGTCCGCGAGCGATCTAGCTAGCGATCGAGCTTCTACCGGCGCGGCGACGGCCCGCAGGCACACACACACACACCCCACTCACTCTCGTCACACCACCTCCACAAACACACACACTCCACAAACCACCACACACACCACTCCTTACCACACACACCTTCTGGCTCTCTCGTCGAACACAACAACATACACACATCACACACTCTCTTTACCACCACGCCCCACCACACACACCACGCCACACACAACACACACACTCCACACCACACACACACACACACCACTCTCTCTCACACACACACACAACACACACACCACACACCACCTCACCCTCTCTCACACCACACACACAACACCCACACACACACACCCCACACAACACACTCCCTCTCACACACACACACACTAACACACACACACGCACCCCCGCACCCCTCTCACAATATACACACACACCACACTCTCTCACACCACACACACAACACACAACACCTCTCCTCCCTCTCACACACACACACACTCTCCCCCACACACACACACTCTCGCTCCACACACACACACACTCCTCGCTCCTCACACACACACACCTCCTCACACACACACACACACCACTCTCTCTCTCACACACACACACCACACTTCACCCACCACACACAACACACACCACACACTCACACTCGCCCCGCTCCCCCTTACAACACACACCACACGAAACACACACACCACCTCTCTCGCCCGCTACACACACACACACCCACACCTCACTCCTCCCTCACCACACACACACACACACACACACACCCACCTCCCACTTACACACACACACACACACACACCCACAACACATCCACACTCACACACACACACGAACACACACATCAACCCTCATCTCTCTCCGACACCACACACACCCACACACACACTCTCTCCTCTCTCTCTACACACACACACACAACAACGCTCGCTCGCTCGCCGACAACACACACCACGCCCGCGCGCCTTACACACACACCACCTGCTCTCTACAACACACACCACACACACACACACACACACCCACATCTCCTCACACCAGGTAAGACCCCCCCCGCCCCCACCAAAAGGTGAGACACACAGATATCGGCCTGACTGCCTCTAACCCACTCCACACCAGTGCTGGCTGATTTTTAGAGCTGAGCATACTGTGAGACAGACATGTCCCTGTACATTGGACCCACGTGCTTCCTCACTTTCCCCAAGTCTCTCACTCATACCCGATCACGCTGCTCGGGCTCCCCCCTGGACTCTGTTCCCTCCGATCTGAACCCGGGGATGAGACACTGCTGGATGTGGCTCCGGGACTAAACTTCCATTCTGTCCACTCAGACTGGAACTTCTATGTTCCTGGCTGCAGCGGCTGCACGGACAGGCTACTTTCTGGCTCCCGGACTCCGGTACTGCTCACGCCCTCACATTAGTGCGTAAGTCAAGTAACTTACGCACAGGGGCAAGGGGGTGTACCGGAGCAGCTGTGGGACCAGTGGGCGGGCCGCGCGCCAGTGCAGAGTCCAGAGTTCTTCCTGTTTACATTGCGGCGGCACAGAAGGGGTAAATTAACGCAATTTTTAAAAAAAAAAAACTGTTTCACAGAAGCTGCCGCCTTTCTATTTTGACCAGGAACACGCGCCGTGAGCGATTTTTTCACGTGGCTTCATGGCAGGAGCGGCACTGTATAAATCTTTTATTTTCAATAACACGCCATACTTCTATGTGTTTCAGTCTCAGCAATAGATCGTCACTTCCTATCAAGGAATACCATAAGGGGTCCCCTGTCAACTTTTTGGTCAACCTTTTGGCATTCATTTTGGAAAAGAATTATTCTCACTTTAAGGAAGCTTATTAAAAGCAGATAGCGGGCACTGCTATGGGTTCCAAGTTGCCCCTCTTTTTGCTAATCTTTACATGCAGTGGTTTGAAGAAACCCACATTTTCCCAGCGTTTGGTAATTGCATAGTCATGTATAAGAGATACATTGACGATGTGTTTTTGTAATGGCGGGGGGACCATATTGGAGCCCAGGGGTGTATTGACAGTTTTAATAAATTGAATGCTCCTATCAAATTTAGTGCTCAGATGGATAAGTTTATGATTGATTTTTTAGATTTGAGAATTTTTGTCAAAAATAACAGACTGTGTACTACCATATTCAGAAAGAACACTGTTTGTTATACTGTTTTACATTGTTTACATGTTTTACTGTTTTACAGGGACAGCTATCGCCCTTTTCAACAAATTCAGAGCATTCCATACTTTTTTCCTGAGAACCCACATTTTTGAGGGTTCTCAGGAACAACTCAGATCCGGAGACGGCGTCCATGCAAGTTCAAGAAATGCTAGAAAGTTTTTTAACTAGGGGCAATTGCAAAGAGCTGTTATATCACCAATTAGCCACAGCACAAAGGCATTGTGTAGACAGTAAAGATTCTTCATAGAAAAAGCTCCATAAAGATGTTTACAATGGAATAAACTCCACTCACTTCTCACATTAGGCATAGTATATACAAACATTGGAATGTGGTTAAAACTGATAAATAATTTATTTACCATGATACAGAGATCCAGTGTGCATATAGGGAGTAGAGATAGACACAAAACCGAACTCAAATACGATTTTGAGCCAAACTTTATGAGTTTGGATGAACTCGAACTCGCGGGATTATTCTCAAAAATCATTGAACTTTTGAGGATTTCTGAACCTTCGGGAAGCCTTGAATGGCCAATTTAGAAAAACCCTGAATGGCCCGTGATTTTTCGAAATCGGCTACTCAAGTATTTACAAACGTCCAACAATCCCACGGACATTCGGAGATGACCCGCATCTTGAAACTGGAACCCCCTCCCGATCCTTGCAGGTCCATTGTGGCCCTGACAAAGGCTCTTTGGGGCTTAAGGGTCCTGCAGCTTGAAACTGGGACCCCCCTCTCCGGCACTTAGAAGGCCTTTGCGGCACTTAGAAGTGCCCTTGTGGCACTTACAAAGGCCCTTTGGCACTTGAGGGGTCCTGCAGCTCGAAACCAGGACCCCCCTCCCTTGTGGCCCTGATAAGTGCCTTTTTGGGGGGTCCTGGAGCTCAAAACCAGGACCCCCCTTTTCAGGTCCTGGTTAATGTGTGATCATATGATGCAAGCATTGAAATCTTCACCAATCACAATTGGATAGGGTTCTCTTCTGCAAAGCTATATATGGAGCTGCAATCCTCCGGGGAGCTCAGAAGTCATCGCAGTTGATGGCAGAAGAAAGAATACTTCGAATGAAGAGCTGGCAACACTGGTGATGTTGATTTCGCCAGCGCCGGTGGTGTCACTGGTGGCTGCAGTGATATCGCCTGGCGTTGGCGACATCAGCGGAGTTGGTATCGCCGGCAAGAAGACGATAAGACCTGAAAAGGTCCTTTTATTACCAGGGGGTCATGGTTTCGAGTTGCAGGACCCCCACAAAGGCGCTTCTAAGGTGCTTCGAGTTGCAGGACCCCCACAAAGACGTGTCTAAGGGCCTTAAGTGCCTATAGTGCCTGTGCTGAATCCTAAATGTATAACTAAACTCCACACTTCATTTTTTTTATAAGCTGGTAAAAGCCTTACTTTATACTGCAAAAAGGACAAATCTGCACTGCGCTGTGCTTCCGACATTGAACCCTACCTGTGCGCATAAGTTATGTGCAAAAAATGGTGATCGATGCATTCTGTAAACGAATTGGAGCCCAGCGCATGTAAAGGGGGCCACCTCCATAAGGTTGCATAGGCCTGCTCCGAATTGCGCTAGTGTGCGATGTTATAGCTTTTCTAAAGCTACAATACATTTATGTACATATTAAAGAATTATAGCATATGCCAATTGTTATAAGCATTTAATAATTTTGTATGAATTGGCATTAGAATCAGTAGTAATATATGGTCTTATAAATATTCCTAAAGCAATGCTAAAAAAAGAAAAAATAAAAGTGTCTAAAAAGCCACAAATGCAATACACACAAAAAAAAAAAAGAGTGATAGAATGTTTGCATTTTATTGTAATTTGAATATAATTTGATGTTTTATATTTTTTCAGAGCATTTAAAACATGTGACGAACTCTTCTGAATGATCCAATTCTGGCACTTGAGGCTCCCCAGTCACTGTGTCTCCTGTATTCCCCAGGTCTCAGGTAGTACTGACGCCCCCTGTAGTTGGGTTCCTCATAAAACATCCAGTGGCCATCAAACACATTGCAGGACTGAATGTCATGGAAACGGAACCTGTCATAAACATTGGGGCAGTCTTCAAAGAATTCCATCATCTGGCCTTGGAAGTCTCCTCTTTCATAGATTCTCATCTTGTATTGTCCATGGTGCTGAACAAAACACACAGGTGGTTATTTAATATTTTAATGCAAACATTATTAGTTAATGGGTATAAAAAAATAAACAAAAAAAAAAACAGTCTACATTTTAATTTAGAAGGAAAAAAGCTGGCACTACTTTGACATTACATTGATTCGACATTCGATCTGAGATCAATTTCTAATTGGTGGATCAGCAGTTTTACCTGCAATGTTTCCTGGTCAGATACAACAGAATGTTGGCAGGTAAAATTTCTGCTTTAGCTGATTTACAATGAACCGACATTTATTAATTTTTAACATTAGCAGTTGCAGATATTTTTGGATTGTTATACCCCAAAGACACTATATATATATATATATATATAATATAATATATATATATATAGATATATATTAATTAAGAGGACTTCTTACTGGGGAGAGGGCGAGGCGACCTGATGGAGTCCGTATTGCCTGGTTAGAGCGCGTTTCCATGTGTGTTAAAGGTGTGGATATCCCTCTTTCCAAAGGTACTATCTGGTGTCCGCTGTTACATGGGGGTATCAGGTATCCGGTCTCCACTCTCTACCCTGATGGAGTTACAGGCGATTTGAGGTATGAAACAGATCAGAACAGTCCTGAGCTGCATTCATGCATGCGGACCGTACCTTGGAAGTTCCTGTCCTCGTAGAAGAGAAGATCTAGAAAAATAAAATATTCAACACACGTTCATGCAATGTAATAAAATGGATCACTGCTGTACGAATTTTAATTTAGATTTAGCTTAATTTTCTCAGGACTGAAAAGTTCACACACCCAACTCTGCTTATTTTAGGAGTTATAGCAAGTAAGTGCCTATTCCCCCAGCTATGGCAGCAGCATTTCAGAAGATGGGGGCAGTAATCCAGGTTTCGTTATACAGTTACCCTATAATTGAACATAGGTACTGAATGTAATGGAATCTACATCCTGCTCCGAACAATAATGGTACATTTCGGGGTTGCAGATTATTGAGTCATAACAGCAAATAAAGCAGGAATAGGGCTCTTGGAACGTCTGCAATAAATAATAAGATCTGGTTTCTATGGGTTTTTGGCAAGGAAGAGCTTGAATAAAATGTAAAGGTAAAATAAATGTCTCTGCTTTTGTGAAAATCCTTCTGCTTATAATCATCATAGACTGCTCAATACAAAACGAGTCTGCAAGATATCAGGCCTTTTCGTTTTAACACTTACCAATACAAAACACGAAACTACGTCTAGTACTAGGCTTTGTTGTAACTAAGTTATTGAAAAGGACATGTAAAAACCAACCTCTTTTACTAAAAATAGAAGTCAGGTAAATTCCATTTACAACTCTCTAAGGGTTGATGATGACTTTGTAACAGAGATTAGAAAGAATTACTAATCATTTTCATTTTGCAGGCTGTTGTCTGGCATTATTTTTTCCCCATATATGGATTCCTAAGAGACTTCATGGATTTCTATTGTTATTTGGAAGGGAAAGTCACAGGAAACATAGAACAAGCCAAGATTATGTCTTACCTTTCCCTTGTTTGAATGGATTAGAGCCTTTTAGATGCAGTTAAGTGTTGAGATTCCTGAGAAGGTCTGTGTTTATATAGGCCATTGGATTGTGACTCTCTGCTCCATTGACTTACACATTTCCTGTTTCTCTCGTGTGTCTGATAAGCTAGAATGTAAAGACCCTTTATCATGCATGGTTTTGCTGTGCTGGGTAAAGCAGACGCGTTTGCGCTCCCGGTTTGACGAGCACCTGTACATGTTATGGGTGATATTCCAGAGCTGTACTGTTATAGTTGCGCACCGAGGTGAGACACTGTGGGGCGTGTCATAGAGCTTATAAAGCACCATACTAGTTATATAAAACAAGTGGGGCTATTGTACATCCAGTGGATAGAACTCCGTGAGACCACAAACGATTACATACATACAAAAAACAGAATTCTAGTGCACAAACATTACTAATTGCATATTGGCTACACTCTACCATAAGGTTGCCTGCTACAAACAGTCTGCTAAACCCGGAATAAATGATAGTGCAATAAATTAAAGGTGCAATTGTGATGTTCAAAGAGTGGCCAGGAAGTGATTAGCCCATACCCCCATGCAATCAAGGTTGCTTTAGTTTAAACTGGCAATCCTAACAGTACTGTAACTTGCCTATTTGGCTGCAGTGAAAAACGTAAATACTGTGAATAACAGCGGGGTGGTATAAAATTTAGGAATGTTATTAAGAGTGATGAGAAAGAAGAATATGCACCGAAGATGTCTTCGTGGATTTTCTTATCCATGTGTGTAAACAATTAAAATAGGGCCATTAGTAGATCTGAGTGCGCATATGGGGGCATGGCAGGTATAAGAATTGATAATTGGTAATTGTGTGGTTGAATAGGGATGGGCCGACCCGTGAAATCACCCATTGGATTCCGACTCAACTGAACGTCTGTTTAGTTTCTAATGTTATTTTAGAACAAATAATGCCAGATCCATAATTGTTCCAAACAAAATTAACAATTTAGATGAAGTCATAATGCAGATATGTAAAAAGGCCATACAATTTCCGGTATTAAATACCTTGGTACCAGTTGCAGGGGTGTGCCTTTGAGATAGAACCACAAAGTCGGGCACAAGGAAGGGGTTAAACTTGCGCTAGAACCTGTTCAATATAGTTAGCAAATGTGTAACCGCTTTTAGTGTTAGGCATTGTGCGGCGGTGAAATGAGAGATATAGCTGTACTTTTATTATAGAGAGTAGGTCATGAGCATATCATTTACACAGTCTCTCTCGTGGGTCCCTTTGGTCATTTGGTGAGTTCGGGCGCGAGGACTTTCAAAAGCTCGAGAGGACAGTTGGCCAAATGATATGGGTGGGGCAGTGGAAGGTGTGGGGGGTTAATAGCAGAAAAAAGAAAGTGAAAGAACCATAGAAGCCAACTAACCTAACAATCTGATATGGTCACAGGAAGCAGAAGGGTAAGCTTTGTATACACCAATGGCTCAAAAATGTAATGTTCTAACAAAGTTAAAAGGGGGAAATGGAGGGATTGTTGTGTGCAATTGTTTCATATAAATAGTTTATAGATGATCTGAATGGGTGGTCTGTTTGTGTGTTATTCTTTTCTTCAGGGGAGCATAACAGACATAAAATGCAATGATTTATCACAAGCTTCTATTGGCATTAAAAATGTGTTCGACACTGTGTGCATAAGACTCATGTGAACTGAAGTCAATTAATGCAATGAGAAGGGTGAACTAATTTAATAAGGTGGAATGCGGGAACCGGACTATGTAGACACGATAGCTAAATTAGAATGAGAAAAGTGTCTCTGTAGGGGGAAGTAGGGATCACTTAAAAACAATATTCTAAATAGTCTTAGCAATAAACCTGGGGGCTTTCTCTGTTCATAGTAAGCAGGATACACCTCAATAGGACACGTCAGCGCGTTCAAATACACGTTATACTCGAGTACATAACCGACCGAGTATAAACCGAAGACTATCCCACTTTTACATCTAAAGATAGTGAAGTAGTACGTGGGTTTGAATCGAGTAGTAAACCAGGGGTTAGAAATTAAGACCCTACTGCTCATGATTTTTATTGTTTGAGGCTTCTAGTTTGACCCTTTAAATGGACAGCAGAATCACCTACAGTAGTCCCAATAAAGTAATAGCCATCTGGATTTGGTTTTACTGTATGGGTACTACTGTAATGGAATTCTGCCTGTCCATTTAAAGGGCAGCTACCTCAAAACAATACAGGCAATCAGTAAGGCAGCAATAGATAACAGCATTCTCCCTTCTGATTTGTATGGTTTTTAGGCTTTCAGTTTGCCTTTAAATGAACATCAGAAGTTCCCATACAGTAAATAGCACTACTGTAAATTTGGCTTTCTGTATGGGAATTCTTATGCCCATGTTAAAAGGCAATTAAGCCCATTCCTTGCACTACATATTGGGAACTACAACTCCCAATGCGCTTAGTTGCTGGAGTTTTAGTTTCACAATCTGTCAGTGGAAGCTGAATACAACATGCAGTAAATTACTGTGCCTCCCCCTCTTCGAATCCCCAAACCGTTGTGCCTACCTCTACCAAGTAGGGACCTAGTCAGCAGAGGAGTTAGAGGTCTGTGCGGGCGCTGGGAGCAAGGTAAAGTCTTTGACTCGATTTTCCAGGCTATTTTTTAGCACTGAACATACTTGGTTTATACACGAGTATACGACGGTAGTCCTGTTCAAAAAAACCTGGGCTTTAGATTGTAGAACAGTTAAAACTTCGGAGGATCGACGGAATTTTCTAAATTTTTTACACTTGAACTGTATATAAGAAAAGAAAGGTTTAGTTTGAATAAAATTGTAAAAATTCAATCTAATATATTTTTTGAATGAATTTCCACGATGCTTCAGTTATTATCCATCTTACTTAGCATGAATAAGATGGTTTTGTTTTCAGGTTCATTAAGTGAGAAAGTTCAATGTAAAATAAAAAGATAAAAATATTTTTGAGTGTAGGCGGTGGGAAGTTTCTTTACAGTAAAACTCGTTAGGACACAAAAGTATAAATATTACTATTGCCTCCGTTGTCTATTTTCACGGAGGGAGGTGAAAAGCTTATTCCCACCTCCCTGTGCAATATAGGATGCTTGGGGCACTGGTATCTTACGTACCGGGCACTCCAGACGCCAGCCGGCGTAACTGCAGCAGAGCAGCTAATTTTCTGTCACGATCGGTGGCGCCTATCAGAGCGGTCGGGAGCAGAGCGGCTGTGTCTTGATAGCGGCTGTGCAGTGGAGCAGCTGTAAGTTAAGTTCCAGGTCCTCCCTGGGCATCCTAATATTCACCTTGGAGGTCATAGAATCCCTTCCTCTCCCTGTGACTAATAGAAACGACTGGCAAAATAGTTAAATTTATGGATTTATGGGAGTTTAGTGTCCCTTTAAACTAACACACTTTTAATTCTAACAATACTCAAAATTAACTACACATAAGTGTTTATAATCTATACATATATATATATATATATATATATGTATATATATATATATATATCTCATAGCACCAATCTTTCCCTCAGGACTTGCAGACTGAGGTTTGCCCATCTCTAAGTACTTTATCAAAACTGGTATTAGAAAACAGCTTTAAATTTTTGTATTAGAAATCGGTCCCCACAACCGAGTAGAGGTGGGGATCAAGAACTAAAAACTTAAAAGGCCGAGAGGTATGGTAGGTCCACAAGATGGACGCACTTACCGCCGTGGGACTTTGGGCCCTATTTAATAAAAAATCGTTATCGTATCGTAAATACCGATCGTGATCGTAAAATAACGATCGGGGTTTTACCGATAACGGTCGTTATTTACCGATAACGGTCGTTAGACGGAACGGTCGTTAATTTACCGATAAACGACCGTTATCGTATAACTACCGTTATCGGTAAATAACGACCGATCGGTAAATAACGACCGGTAACTTTACATAACTACCGGTAATTGTAACGATAGTCGGTAAATAACGTCGGGGGGGGGGGGGGGGTATCCGTAAATACGGTCGTTATCGGTCAAAACCCGGTCGTTTATTTTACGATAACGATCGTTTTTACGATAACGATAAGATGTTTTATAAATAGGGCACCTTTTACTTTTGAATCAATCCTAGTCTTTATGCCCTTAAACAAAATTCAGATGCAGCCTTTAGAAATCAGGATCATTTATCTTGCTTTAGATTGGAACATATAATTTTTATCCGATAACAGGATAATATGATAGTATGAGTGTAAAATAGTACATACTTGCGTATGTAGGTCCATTTCCTGGGTCTTAAATTACCTTAAATTTACCTAATTTTAAGGTAGAACTTTTTTGTAATGACACCATTTTATTTTTTGTTTGTGTGCATTTGGTTGAAAAAGAGATCCTCGAAACATATACATCATTGTATTATAGCTTGATATAATAGATATACGGTAGATATAATCCAGAAAGAGGGCACTCTGGCGCAGTGCTTGCCACTGAAAATGTTTGGAAACTACAACTCTCCGCAACTAAAGCCTGCTGGGAGTTGTAGTTTCTGGAGTGGCAAGGAATTGGGGGTTAGTGTGTGCGATTCCTCTCCATTCAAAGGGCAACTAATCCCTTAAAACAATACAGATTCAGGAGAATGATATCTATTGTTGAAAAGATTATGACTAGAAATTATGACTACTACTGCCTTCTGATTCTGTATAGTTTTGAGGCTTTAGCTGCCTTTTAAATGGACAGCAGAATTTCCATACAGTAGTCCAATACAGTAATAGCCATACTGGATTTGGCTATTACTCTATGGAATACTATATGGGAATTCTGGCCTGACCAGTGGTTAAAGGGCAACTAAATCCTCAAAACCATACAGAATCAGAAGGCAGTAGTAGTCATAACTTCTAAACCTTCGACTTATACTTCGAGCATCTGCTACTAATTTTTTCAGGTAAAAATGGGTACCTCAACTTATACTCAGACTAATACTCGAGTATATACAGAAGATTATAAATCTTTTATTTTCAATGACACGCCATACTTCTACATGTTTTGGTCTCAAAAATAGACCGTCACTTCCTGAAGACAACCTATCAAGGGATACCAAAAGGGGCTCCCTGTCGAATTTGTAGTCAACCTTTTGGCATTCATTTTGGAAAATAATTATTTTCGCTTTGAGAAAGCTTATTACCAGCAGATAGCGGACACTGCCACGGTTTCCAATGTGGCCCCCTCTTTTGCAAATCTTTACATGAAGTGGTTTGAAAAAACCCACATTTTTTCAAGCATTTGATGATCGCATAGTCATGTATAAGAGATACATGTGTTTTGTTGTGGCAGGGGGACCACATTGGAGACCAAAGGTGTATTGACATTGTCTTAATAAATTGTATGCTGCTATCAAATTTAGTGCTCAGATGGTATTCTATTGATTTTTTAGATTTGAGATTTTTTGTCAAAAATAGCAAACTGTGTACTACCTTATTCAGAAAGAACACTGATCGTAATACTGTTTTATAGGGACAGCTATCACCCTTTTTTAAAAACAAATTTGGAGCATTCCATACTCTCAGTTCTTGAGGGTTCTCAGGAACAACTCAAATCTGGAGACGGCATCCAATGCTAGAAAGTTTTTTAACTAGGGGGTGTGGCCAAGAGCTGTTACATCAACAATTAGCCATGGCACATAGGCACTGTGTAGAGAGCAAATTTTCTTCACAGAAAAAGCTCCATAAGGGTGTTCACAATGGAATATACTCTGCTCACATCAGGCAGAGTATATACAAACATTGGGATGTGGTTAAAACGAATAAATTGTTACCTTTCCATGATACAGGGATCTGGTGTGTATACAGGAGAGCACCCAACCTACACAATATGTTGGTGAAAACTGATTGGAAATCCCAAATGGGTGGGATCTGAAAGGGGATTTTCCTATTTACCAAGCTGAATCCATTAGTGATTGTACTGGAAGATTGAGTTTTAGAAAAGGGATATGAAAATATGATTTATGTAACTATATATCCAGAATCCTGGTGAAGATGAAACCCAATGCTATAGTAGCTGTGCTGAGATCCAAAATGTATAACATAACGTCATACTGTATTATTTTTAAAAGCTGGTGATAGCCTTACTTATATTGCAAAAGGGAAAATTCTAAGAAAGACATTTTCGGGCTATTTAATAAAAGTTTTATTGTTTACAATGGTGCTATTTTTCCCCAACCAATCAGATGTTATGTACCATTTAAAAGCTAATATCTGATTGGTTGGGGTAAAATTTGCACCTTTTTAACACTTTTATTACATAGGCCTGAAAGGACTCTTAGAATTAGTCTGGAATTTGAATACTTTTTAAGGAAACTATAAGGCTTTGGCAGCATTTAGGGAGTGCGCATAAAAACCACCATTGCAGAGGTGGGGGATGGTGGCGTGCCCTTTGGGGTGGCATGCTGTTCCGTGGTGTGGGTGGTTAGCGGTGCACCGTCCAAAGTTGAATCCAACTGGATTGCAGGAGGAAGTTATGCGCAAAAAATGGTGACCACATGCAGTGTTGGACACTACGGAGCCCGGGGATGGGGGGGGGTCAAGGTAGTGGGGCCACCTCCTGGGGTTATAGGTCTCTCAATGGCGGTCGCTGGGGGGCCGTGCTCCAAAACTGTCCAAATTGCGCTAGTGTGGCCTAGCTTTTTTAAACCAACAAAACATTTATGGACATATTATAAAATTATAACATATACCAATCGTTATAAGCATTTAAATAAATTTGTATGAAATTGCATTAGAATCAGCAGTAATATGTATGATTTTATAAATATTCCTAAAGCATCCTAAGAAAGGGGGATGGAATCGAAAATGTTTAAAAGGCCGTAAATACAATACTACAAAAATGCAGAGATTGGATAGAAAATTTGCATTTTATTGTCATTTAGATATAATTTGATGTTTTATGATTGTTTTCAAAGCATTTAACAAGCAGTGTGATTAACCTTCTGAATGATCCGATTCTGGCACTTGAGGCCCCCATCACTTATCTCCTTATTTCCCAGGTCTCATGTAGTTCCGACGGCCCCTGTAGTTGGGTTCTTCATAGAACTCCAGTGGGCCATCAAACACTTGCAGGATTTGAATGTCTTGAACGGAACCTTCATAGAACCTTGGGGGCAGTCTTCAGAGAGATTCCATGCATCGACCTTGGTAGTCCTCCTCTTTCCTATCAAGCTAGACTCTCATCTTGTATTTTTCCAACCGGTGCTGAACAAAACCACAGATGGTTATTTAATATTTTAATGCAATTATTACATAATAAGTTATTGTCTATGATCAGAAAATTTGATTTATTTGTGGATTTAATAGTCAAAAAAATAATCTGTACCTCTATACTCGCGTATAACCGAGGTTTTCGGGCTTAAAAAAAGCCTGAAAAGTCTTACCTACCTCAGTTATATCTCGAGCAATGTTTTCCCTTAACCTTGTCCGGCGCCGCGCGATCCGCATCTCTCGGCTCCACACACCTCTGCGCATCCAGATGATGTCACTACCAACCCTGCGCCGCAAAGTGATAAGCGCCGGGTAGTGACATCATCCGGAGCGGCAAGGCTGTGGAGCAGATGCGGATCACGTGGCGCGCCGGACAAGGTAGTAGAAACATTGATTGCACAGGGCCACAATCATACAAATTACGTTTAAAACCTTCTTTATTTTTGCATACTGTATGCACCAATAAAGTAGGATTTACCCCTATTTGCAAGTATTTGCCACTGGTCAGATGTTTGGAAAACTACAGAGAGGACAGGAAGAATGGCGGGCCAGGCGATGGGGGTGCTTGGGTGAGGGGGTGCTGGGAGTGAGTTTTCAAACATCTTAGAGTGGCAAATACTTGGCAAATAGACGGGTTTCGGGCTTTTGGCAGTGAAACGGTGGTGTATTGGTGGGTGTGGTGCAAGAATTGTTGTGGAATAGGGGGAAAACTGGGTCTTGTCGCGGGGCAGATTTGGTAAAGGGTGGCAGGAATGAGGGTGTCGATTGAAGTGAGCGTGTGATAAAAAAGGTTGTGCGCTAGGATAAGGATTTGCTAAAAAAAAAACTATAATTGAGAATTACTGGTATAAATGCCATACTAGATCTGGTGTGATTCCAGGATACTTTCCGATTGCGTTGGACGTCGGAAGGAATTTTTTCT